>JAULJZ010158328.1:0-27618 GCA_032270985.1 Heliamphora pulchella | reverse complement strand
CAAAGATTCTGATTTATCAAACCATCTTTTCGTGTTTAAATACGTAACAAATAAAATTTAATAAATGCACAGTTTTTTTTCTATCTTTTCAGTTAAGGTAGTGATTAAAAGTATTTATTTATTTTATTTTTTATTTCATATTTTTTGAAAATAATAATTTATTTTGATTAAATATTTTTCTATTTAATTAATTCAAAATTCGGAATTAATTTCCACGTTTTTTCAAGATAACTAATTTTATAAAAAAATCATCTTAAACGTGATATTTTGTAAAAAAAAATAAAATATCTAAAGTTTTTTCATTTAATTAAAAAAAACTTAATTTTATTTTTCATTACAAATTATTTTAATTAAAACCAAATTTTTTGAATTAATTAAATTAACAGGATAAATAAAACCAATATATATCTCATCCACGCAGTTAATATATAAAAAATAAATTAAATGCAAGATAAATATAAATCTCGATTTTATGATCCGATTAAAACTCTAAAGAGTTTCAGTCTCCTGTTGAGATAAGCTTCCAGTGATCCAGATTGCATCAAGATCCCTTGGTTCGTGTTGGAAATCACAGCTTCGTTTGAATTTGCTGGGCCGACTGATTCAAGCTAATCCAAACAATTGCGCTTACTGTTTGCGAAAAAGCTTGGAATTTGCCAATACTTTTGGAAAAAGCTTGCTTCCCATCAAAAATCAACCACTGTTTGCTCCTGTTAGGAAATAGTGCCGCCTCAGCCACAGTTTGGGCTAATTGCACCGGCTGTTATTGATTGGAAAATCACTGCGCCTGGATTTTCGCCGAAAATTGCTTCAGCTTGTGATTGGTTCTTCAAAGCAATTGGCTGTGCGCGCTTAAAAGCAATCGGCTTCAAAGCAATTGCTTCTTCAAAGCAATTCGGCACTGTGTTGGGAATTTTATCCAAAGCTTCGATTTCCAGCTTATCCTTAAAACCGCTTCTTATTTACTGGCTACGGATCAACACCTGGGTATTTGGGACTGCCACTTTTGTTTATTGGATGCTGCTGCTTCACCCATGGCCAAAATAGCATGTTATTGATTTGCCCCACTGGATTGTAACCGCGGCTTTGCCTTGGGAATTGGGATGGCGCCACTTGGAGCTAGGGAATTTAAACCATTGTTTTGCCGCACCACGTTTGGCCTTGGGACTTGCTGGACTTGCTGCATCCTACTGGCTTCTCCATGGAAACCGACGGTTGGCTTTTTTCTTGGGAATAACACTGTTATACTTTGCGCCGGCAGTGGCGCTTGTTTGCTGCTGCTTTGATCATCCAAACAGTGATGGGCGCTGTTTTTGTTCTCTTTTTCACTTTCTTGTTCTCTTTTTCACTTTTTTTTTTGTATTTTATTTTTTTTATATTATCATATAGAAAAAAAATCTAGAGATAATAAAAAAAAAACTGTAAAGCAAAAAAAATACCCGTGGCAAAAACCACCGGTTGTCGCCGCTAACCACAGTCGTTTCTTCCATACTTATTCTTTATTTTTCTTTTTAAAAAACTAGAAAAAAAAAACTTAAAGAATATAAAAATATTTTACATCGAAACCTTTATCCCGTAGGCTCACATTCGATCTAAAAAATAATTAATCTAACACGGTCAACCCCCGTGGTTAAAAACTAATTAAATCATTATCCACGCATTCAATCAAACATGAAAATAAATGATGATCACAAAATCGGGATTAGAACGCCTGAAAAACAAAGTTAGCACAGTTCTAAATCTACTCGTCCCCGATAACTGTAAGCAAAATATAAAACGGCTCTGATACCAATTTGTTGGAGGCAATACTGCCAATATCATTGTTTTTGTAAACGATTTTCGGAAAAAAAATAACTGGATGGGCAAACGTCGAAACGGGTTCCAAATAAAATTTTTATCGAAGAACGATCAAAATAAAACCCGTGCAACCAAAGTTAATTTAGAAGAATACCTCTTGTAGATCTAATCTTCAACTACGACTTGATTCCGAATTAAAGCTCCTGTAAGATCTTCTACCGTATTTTCTTATGCGATCCTCGAACGTAGTGTGGGTTACGATCCTCAGAGAACTTATACCGACAGAACCCCGATATATTTTTTTAAGTCTTGAAAGACAAAAATAATATATCAAGAATGATATGAAAAAAATTCATTAAAACTGGTTCAGCCTACTCGCATATATATAGAGCTACAGTAGGGACCTGAGGAGTAATTATGAGTAAAACTTCCAGTGGAACACAGATACCTACGGGCGATTTCTGCAATTATGGAAAGTTACAGCAATTTCTGCAATTTCCATAAAATACTAAATTACAGTTCATACCACTAAAGAACTATAATTGCACTCTGACCCATAATCTCAAGACCTTTTTGTATTGAGCTCCTGTTATTAAATGCTTATCATTTCTCCCCACATTAAGATTTTCGATACCCGCTAATTAAATTTAATTACTAAGAATTTAATTTAATCGGCATCTTCTTATTCCTTAAACCCTTCCGCTTAACTTATTTGACCACCGAATAATTAAATCCACCAGCAGGGTTTGGCTCGGTCAAAACTTATAAGCATCCTTAAGGGGGTATCGTCAATCCCGATCTTTCGGGACGTGAATTCCGTCAATAATTAATATTTGTCATATAAATAATATCGCTATCCAACTCACCGAAAATATAAACCCATATAAGATCGCACCCTCTAATGAATTAAAATAACGAATATTAAATATACACAAATCAATAATTATTTCAGGATTAAGATGATAAGCACTATTCATATTAACCTTGGGGTGTGAATTAATTTATATAGTCAGTAGTCAGTACAAAATTAATTACCCAAAATGTCCCGTTCAGTACACACAAAGTGTACTGACACAAAGAACCGAAACAATAGACGACGCTATTATCTGTTCTCCGTAACCAAGACAGACCTACTAAAACTCTGTGCCACAGTCGTACGGATGATATGTCTATTTCTATCTAAACTGTGAACATAAAACTTATATTCTGCAAGAACCTACAATCTGATCTTCTGTGTGTAAGCCGTACTCTGCACACCAGTTTAAATACTATACAGAATATTGGACATCCATGCATATCAAAGAAATGATACACATACATTGCTCATAAAGATTCTCATAAAATGAAAAATTAATTTTATTAAAAAAAATTAAATACTAAAAACATGATTTTCAGTATACCACCTCTAACACAAGCCTCCAGACACCGTGCCAGAAATAGGGCCTGAAGGGAAGTTGAATTAATACGACCTCATACACCATGAAATATGATCTAACCTCAACTAAATTACCTCATGATCTGGTGGACAGCCATATACCAATCAGCAAAACATCTGGATGGTCCATAATGGTCAAAGTCATAAAAGGGATCTGCCACTAGGAGCACTATCAAGTGATGTCTTTTCCAGTAAATAAAGAAAGATATTGTCTCCAGGCTTCCTCAGTAGTGCATATTGGATAAAAAGGACGATAAACAATGGCAACAGCGCTGTATCCTTTCGAACCCTATTTTTGTAGAAGAGTTACTTTCTCTATAAGCCAGATCTGAGAAGAGAGAAAATAGGTAAAAATCGAGAGAAATTGGCAAAAGGAGAGAAGAGCAGAGAAATTGAGAGATTTGAGTTTCACCTTGGAGAAAGAGAGGACTACCGGCAAAAGACGTGATTACACCCCGTTGGATAGCACTAGACCAATTAGGGTCTCAGCCAAAACTAGGGGCACGAAGTCCTTCCCTGCCCTTATTTGATCAACAATGTCCACCAGAATAGTGCTAACTTGGCCATTACAGGAAACCAGAAGGCACCGGGTAAGTAGATAGATGCATAGAACATAAAGGCACCGTAACTAAAAGTTAAAGTCACCAAGGGCACTGGTAGGACAAAATCTGTGTCCAGTGAATCTCCATGGATGAAGAAAGAAACCTTTTGGCCACAAGGATGTATGATGAACGTGGAAAGTATTGGCATGAACTCATGTGGGACGAGATTAAGAATGCTGGTGAACACCTCTACAGTGGGTCATAACTCTTCAAGACCAAAGCAGAAAACATAAGCTCATGGATCTTAAAAGCTGTGTAGCAGCCCTCAGCAATGGTTTGTTGATCCCAGCCCTGGTGTGCCAGGCAAACTTCTTTCAAATCCTAGTCATATGCGAAGCGTTGTCTAGGCTCTAGGTTCATAAGACAACCCCTAGGTTCCCTAAGCGCTGGTACGCCAGGTAATTCTTTTTAACCATAGGTTCGTGTGTGAGTGAGGATCCTTAGGTTCTCTTCAAACCCTAGTCCATAAGGCGTTTAGATTCTAAGTCCAGAAGGTGCCTTAAGTTTTTCTTCAAACCCTAGTCCATAAGGTGTCTAAGTCCTAAGTCCATAAGGTGTCTAAGGGTTTTTTCAAACCCTAGTCCATAAGGCGTCTAGGTCCTAAGTCCATAAGGTGTCTTAGATTTTCTTCAAACCGTAGTCCATAAGGTGTCTAGGCCCTAAGTCCACAAGGTGTCTCAGGTTTTTTTTCAAACCCTAGTCCATAAGGTGTCTAGGTCCTAAGTCCATAAGGTGTCTAAGATTTTTTTCAAACCCTAGTCCATAAGGCGTCTAGGTCCTAAGTCCATAAGGTGTCTTAGGTTTTCTTCAAACCCTAGTCCATAAGGTGTCTAGGTCCTAAGTCCACAAGGTGTCTCAGGTTTTCTTCAAATCCTAGTCCATAAGGCGTCTAGGTCTTAAGTACATAAGGTGTCTCAGGTTTTTTTCAAACCCTAGTCCATAAGGCGTCTAGGTCCTAAGTCCATAAGGTGTCTTAGATTTTCTTCAAACCCTAGTCAATAAGGTGTCTTAGGTTTTCTTTAAACCCTAGTCCATAAGGTGTCTAGGTCCTAAGTCCATAAGGTGTCTTAAATTTTCTCCAAACCCTAGTCCATAAGGCGTCCAGGTCCTAAGTCCATAAGGTGTCTTAGGTTTTCTTCAAACCCTAGTCCATAAGGCGTCTAGGTCCTAAGTCCATAAGGTGTCTCAGGTTTTCTTCAAACCCTAGTCCATAAAGACGTCTAGGTCCTAAGTTCATAAGGTGTCTTAGGTTTTCTTCAAACCCTAATTCATAATGCGTCTAGGTCCTAAGTTCTGAAGGCGTCTTAGGTTTCCCAAGCCTTAATGTGCTAGGAATCCTATGTTCCAAGCCCTTGTGCGCCAGGCAAATCTCTCAAAGCCTTAGTGCGCTAGGCATCCGAGTTTTTAGGTTTTAACTCGACCTATTAAATTCGTGGTTCATCTTCCGATAAATTTAATTTTAAGCCGTAACTAGGTTTTTAATTATTATTATCTCATGTCTTGTCCCAAAGTTTCAGGTTTTAACTCGACCTATTAATTCGCGGCTTTTCTCCAATAAATGTAATTTTAAGCCGTAACTAGACTTTTGATTATTTTTATCTCACACCTTGTCCCGAATTTTCGGGTCTTAACTCGACCTATTAATTCGTGGCTTTCCTCCGATAAATTTAATTTTAAACCGTAACTAGACTTTTAATTATTTTTATCTCATGTCTTGTCTCGAATTTTCAGGTCTTAACTCGACCTATTAATTCGTAACTTTTCTCCGATAAATGTAATTTTAAGCCGTAACTAGGCTTTTGATTATTTTTATCTCACACCTTGTCTCGAATTTTCAGGTCTTAACTCGACCTATTAATTCGCGGCTTTCCTCCGATAAATTTAATTTTAAGCCGTAACTAGGCTTTTAATTATTTCTATCTCATGTCTTGTCCCAAATTTTTCGGTCTTAACTCGACCTATTAATTCGTGGCTTTCCTCCGATAAATTTAATTTTAAGCCGTAACTAGGCTTTTAATTATTTTTATCTCACCTTGTCCCGAATTTTTAGGTCTTAACTCAACCTATTAATTCGCGGTTTTCCTCCGATAAATTTAATTTTAAGCTGTAACTAAACTTTTAATTATTTTTATCTTATGTCTTGTCCCGAATTTTCAGGTCTTAACTCGACCTATTAATTCGCGGTTTTCTTCCGATAAATCTAAATTTAAGTCATAAATCTGGCTTTTAATTATTTTTATCCTGCTTCCATCCCGAAATTGTGAGGTCTTAACTCGACCGATCAATTCGTGATTATTTTTCCGATTAAGATAATTTCTTGGATCTTAACTCGATCCTTTTAATTTTTTACCCTCCACCGAGTTCTTGGATCTTAAAATTCGATCTTTGACTTGTTTGCACTCCCTTTAGATCTTAACTCGATCATTAGGATTTGTTCGATCATACCAGTATCAGCATCATGTTAACATCTATATCATGTTACATTTTGCATCATATTTCTTGCATCTTTGCATTTTGTCCCAGAAACTACGTTTTGGTCTGATTCCTAGTAAAACGAGATACGTAGGCAGCTCGATGAAAGTTCGAGTACGACCAACATCATATATATGCTTGTGTGTTTGTGGCCTAAGATTGATGGCTCGGTCAAATAGCTATTGTCTCTGGGCCTTTGATATAACTTGTATCACGCGTTGCTACACGAGTTATAACAAAGAGGGGCAACTATAGACATCCCAACTTGACCCCACCAATCTTAGGTGAATCCAATGATGAAAACAGGTGGAACAAGTGCTTCAGTTCGATCCTCGAGAAGTGATCCAAGCTCGGTAATTGAACCCGACCATCAAAAACCATCAGAAACCTTCAAAACCAATGAAGTTGTACCAAACCATCGATAACTTGTTGCCCAAGTCATTGCCAGAAGTGGCGACCGCCATGTTCATTATGGCGACCGCCAATAGAACCTTGTGGAACCTTTTCCAACATGGCGATCGCCACTTCCAACATAGCAACCGCCAGCTCCCATTGTGGCGGTCGCCAACTCCAAATAGTCTGACGTGTCTAAAAACATGTCAACATCTCATTGGTTGAAGAACTCTATAAATACCGTACCTCTGGTATGTTTTCAAGGACAGAATTTAAGAGAGAGATTTAATGAGAGAAGCTCTGCCGAGTTGTCGAGCAATTTCGAGTCTCGACGCCGAAACTCTACCGAAATACCGAGATCCGAACCTCCGACGCCTACATTGAAGCCTTGCTTGGATCACCACCCGAGGATTAGACCATCAAGGCACATTCCCAACTTGAGGATTCTTTTGCAATCCAGGTACTTTGTCTGGATCCCCGACCTTTCTAACTCCATTTTCTCTCTTTTGGAGTGGTCGGGTTAAGATTCAATTTCAATTTGTGCATTTCTTTAGTTTGTAGTTTACCTTGTTTATTATTACTTTGACTTATGTAATTTGCTCAACTATTAGTCTACACATCTACACTAAGCACATTTTTTTTTATTAAATCATCAAATAGTGCTAATATAATTTGGCAATACGACTAACGATGTCGTTATTATTATAATCTAAGCACTTACATAAAAATAGTTGTAATTATCAATATTACACCCATTTAATTCTAGTATTTCATTTCATTTCTTTTATGTTAATTTGATGTTCTAGCATTTTTTTTTCTTTCCTTTTAGTTAATTTAATTTTCTTTTACTAGCATTCTATTTCATTTTCTTTTCTTTTCGTGTAGCATTAATTTAATGCTCCATTTTATTTTTCTTTTAGTTTAGTATTTCTTTTATAGCTTTCATTTTCCATTTCTTTTCCTTTTCTTTCAATATTAATGTAATTTCTTTTCCTAGTATTTTATTTTCTTTGCTTTCTTATAATGTTTCATTTAGTATTTCTTTTTCTTTTAATATTAGTTAATCTTTAATACTAACATGTCTTTTCTTTTCTTTTTATGGTATTGTAACTTTATTTTTCTTTTAATGTTCCATCCTATTTTCTTTTCTTTCTTTTTAATGTTAGCTTAAATTAATTACTTCTAGCATATTTTTTCTTTTTCTTTTCTCACAATACTAATGCAATTTCTCTTTTAGCACTTATTTTATCTTTCTTTTTCTTTCATTTCATTAAATCCAAAAATCATAAAAAGGTTCTTAAGCTATGTTTTCTTCTCTTTTTGTTTTCTTTTCATTTCATTTTCTTCTATCTCTTTTAATATATAAAATGTAAATAGTTAGTTTCTCTTTTAGTAGTATTTTCTAAACCTTTTCATTCGGCCTCTTTTTCTTTTTTTTTTTACTAACTTCTTCTTCATTTTCTTTTTCTTCTCAAACTCTCTTTTGTTAAAACACCTTTATTTTTGTTTCCTTTGCTAATAGATTTTCTTTCTTTAAAAAAAATAGAATTTTTGTACACCTTTCATTTCAATATTTATCATGTTCATATTGTTCTTTCTAATTGAATGTTTGTGAAATGCATGTTTTGGTTATTTTCTTTAAATACATGTTTGGAATAGTTTAGTTTATCTTTTGTAATATATCATGTTTAGGTAATTTTTAACAACCCTTTGCATATTTTCGCTCTTTTATTCAAACCATGCTAGTTTAGGTTATCTTTGTGAAATCGCTGTGGGAGTGTTTCATGTATCCTTTAGTTAGAAATTGCATACCGTAGGACTTAGGATTTTCATTTTGATATTTTCTTTATTTGGTATTCTATGTACATATTTTATGTATTTTCTATATTTAATTTTGGATGTTCTCTCTTTGCCTCCATTTTTTTTATTTGCATGCATTTGAGAAATTCTATTAAATAACCAATGATGATTAGTAGAGGCCAACCTTACGGTTGGGCGAATGGGGTGCCAAACACCTTTTTCGATTCGTACCTTAGCCCCCGATCCATCTTTCTCTGGTTAAATAGTTTAAAAATCTGTAGCCATTTTTTAATTTTTTTAGTTTTTCTCAAAAACTAAGTGGCGACTCCATTTTTAACAAAAAGAGATTTTCAAAATTTGGCTTTCAAGGTGTTAAAATATTTTCTAAACGTCTTTGAATGCCCTTATTTTTGAACCATTATCAAAACCCCCAAATTCCAACGCCACAATTGTACCCTACGATTTCTCACCTATCACCCCAGGCCAGCCAAACTACACGGTACACTGCTGAACCTTATTACTCCACACTACGTTCCCGTGGGCAAACAACATACCCATCTCCGAACCTGAGGTGGAACACAAACAACCTCCAGACATATCATACCCAGGATACGTCATCTGAGCACTAAGCCAACCATAGGAAACTATCACAGTTCCCAAATGCGATCTCCTAATCACTAGGATATCGACCAAACCACTGACCTACATTCCCGTAGGAATCCCACAGAACTGATACTCGTGGCAGGAACCCTTACACATTCCCATACAGCCATAACCCATGCTCTTCCCAGCATATCTTCAACTCATACTCATTCCCATATCCTTGAGCTCACGCACTTGTAACTCAAGTCTCAAACCTCAAAGAGACATACAACGTCCAAGGTCATCAGAACTACTCTAACTACCTACAACATCCTATTGATCACCATCAACATCCTGCTGACAGGGATATTCCCAGAACCACTCATGTTCTGCTATCTCAACATATACCCGACCAAGGATTACTACACTCCCATCCACTATGTTCCCGTCCATACTCCATCCTGAGTACACGGCTCATGACATAGTATGGCTCAAGACGTACCTAATCCATCACACGGCTAAAACCACATACATCAAACCTTAACCGAAAGGGACTTCCACTATCCACAATCCAATCACAATAATCGATTTCTCAGGGTTTCTAACACCCTGTCACCTCTACTCATAAGGCTATTCTTAACACCACTACAACTTTCGATAACTTACTCTCAAGAGAAGCCAGCTATCCAAGCCCAAGCCATCAATCATGCTTCGACTACACTCAATAGTTGACCAACCGAGGCCATCCTCACACGGCTAAACTTGACTCACTAAGGAGTTCCACAACATACCAGGCGATCGACGCTCAACCCATAACTGTACCTCTACAACTGATAACAACCGAGTCGCACATTCAAGACCCAAACCACGGTCTCGTCGCCTCTAAGGGTGTACAGATTATATAAAAGAAAACATGAGACACGACAACCTAAGGTCAATCTATCATGTTATCTCTACCACATACCACATAATCATGCTAACACATAGCCACAATGATTATGCAGACACCACACCAATACCGAAGAGAATCAACAAGAATGATGCGTCACTTTGGACAACCCACTTAGATTCCTTGCTAGAAATCACGTCTGCAAAACGTGTTTCTAACTTGACTCCCAAGTTTGTCAATCCAAATGCCCGAAGGCAAGATTAATCAATCCTAAGATCCAACCCCTATACTCACATATACACGACATCAACATGCTCATGTTGTAAACATAAATACAGGCAACCAAGCACACACACAACTTTCCTTCCAAGGTAATGCACCCTCTTCCCACAGCTCAGAGGTATTCGAACCCAGAGCTCTGATACCAAATTGTCACAGTCCAAACTCTAGATCACGCGAAAAGCCACAACAACCTACCCAAGGTTCTCTCGAAAGCATTAAAACATGCATACATCCATAATCATTACATATATTTTATAACATGTTATCTCAAAACATAAAACATATACAGAAAGGTATAAACTACCTAACAAAACAAGACAATAGGGTCTTATGATCAGCCACCTCCGGGCACCATCGGGTCAACCTACAGGACCACGCTTACCTGAAAAAGGTTTTACAGCAAAAATCCCACACCGTGACCTGAAGCCCAATAGAAATAGACTATAAAGTTGTAAAGCAGGATATGCAATCACAAGTATACAGGCTCAACCACAGGAGCCAAAAAGATTTTCCCAACCCAAAACCACAAGTTTTCCATCAGGCTAACGCGAGCCTCAAAATGGTTTTAATTCATAAAATCCCACATTTCTACCCTCAAAACCATGCATAACCACAATGCAAATAACGTTTTCATAGTTAATGAAAAGCATTAACCAAAACGTTAGTTTCCACTCGGATCACACACCGAGGAAAGAGAAAAGATATTTTCACTCGAAACACACACAGTCGAGGAAAATAAAATAGTAAGCTGTAGTAAAATAGTATCCTCCACTCGGGCTACACCATCGAGGAGAAAGATACAACAAAATCCACTCGAAACACGCAGCCGAGGATAAAGTAAATGATTCCTATGTACCGACTTTGTCACCAAGGGACAGAGGTAGCAACTATAGATTCTTTCTCTTCTACCCAATCCTTATACATTATAGGACCGGTTGGGTAAATGCAAGTTCTATACGGAACCACCATAACGTAACCACTCAATTTACGGGCCCAAAACCCGAGGGTACAGAGCACCCAATCGCTTAATTTACGGGGACTAACTTGAAGGTACAAAGCACCTACTCTGCTCACGTTTCCACACTTACACCGAGGGCAACTCGTGTTACATACCCGCTATCCCGGTACATCTAGAGAATTATTTCACAAAACCAAAATATTTTCACATTTATACATTAAACATGTATAAAGATCCATCCATCAACATGGAGATCAAACAAACATTTTCAAAATATTTTTTTCTGTTTTTAACAAAACGTTTCTAAAAACTGAGACTCAACCCCAAGGGTCAGCTCCAAACCTTCAAAACATGATTTGTCGAAATTTTTCACAAAATCACAATTTTCTACCGTTTTCAAGAACACTCTTTGAAAATCAAAGATATCCACAATTCATATCATGTAGTAAACCAAGAAAAGCGTAAAACATGCTTTTACCTGAGTAAATAAGGTTTAAACACAAAACATGATATATAAACATTTCAATTGGAAAAAAAGCATACAACTGCATGTAGCATAACTGGCCAACAGTCACTATCACGTCCCGACACCCGGGTCACGTGAAACACCCATAAACAAACAACCAAGGAACAAAAAAATTAATAAAAAGTTTCATAGAGGATGAAAAACAACCTTTCCCAAGCATTTGGCCAAAAATAGATGAAAACGGTTAAGAGATTTTTACATACCCTCACTCTTTTGGTACTAAATTTTTCTACAAAGAGAATTTTATTAGAAGAGAGGTGTCATTGGAAAGAAGACTTCTGGGGCTTCAATTTAAGTACAAGAACGACCCAATTCCAAGTTCGAATGTGGGAGATATCATCAAAACAAAATAGCCATGCGCAGCCAGTCCGCTCGAGCGGACGTCGGGCGCTCGAGCGAGCTACCACCCGAGAAAAACCCAGATTTTACTGTTCTTGAGTTCTAAGCCCCCAAAACTTTCAAACACCCACTAACCATCATCTCAACCACAAAATAAATCCTCCAAACACCTTTTCAACACCCTCGGATATACCCAAACCCGAAACTACCACAGAACCTCGAAAAGAACATTTCAAAACCCGTTTTTATCCAATCGAAATCAACACAAACGCCTTTTTGAACCAAAACCAGGTTTAACGAAACATAAATCGGTTGTCTATGCATTTTTTAACCGGTCAAAATACTTATAATTGCGCCTAGTACCCTTTAACAACAGTAGAGTCTAGAATCCTACCTCGTTGGCTCAAAAACTCGACGCCTCGATCCATGTGCAAAAATGACCTTTGTCAGAATGAAATTCTATCCGGATGAAAGCGTAGCCCACCATGAGGATACTAAGGATCTGCTATCTGATTGTCGAAAATTGAGCCCCGAGCCCCCGAGAAGTTAGAGAGAAGGCAGAGCGTTTGATTTGGAAAAAGAAAACTTAGCTTGTAAGTTATGAAAATATCTTTTGAAAACATCTAACTCCAAATATTTATAGGCCACGAAAATATCCTTTTTTTTTAAATTCGCACCACAACGCCCAATAACCCCAGGGACCAACCCCACAAAATCTTTGAACCCGAACATGCATAAAAACCACGCATTTGTAGAATCTCGCGCCAGGTCTCCACCGCTCGAGCACCCAACCACCGCTCGAGCAGACCCCTGCCGACATACTCCTCTGCTATACCATCGTTCGAGCAGATAACCACCGCTCGAACGGTCACCATCCAAACCCACTCTCTGCCACCAGCCCGCTTAAGCACACACCCACCGCTCGACCGATAAACGCTGGGAGAAAAACAGAACCAAGGAAGCAAACCAAACTTTAATCCTTACTCCCGTGAACACTTAGACCATTTCCCAAAAAAGAAACGGGTCAGGGTCTCACACTATGTATGATGTCAGTGGTTAATCTACCAACTCCGTCACCAAGGGAAAGAGGTAGCAACTATAGATTCTTGCTCTTTTACCCAATCCTTATACATCATAGGACTTGTTGGGTAAATGCAAGTTCTATACGGAGCCACCACAACGTAACCACTCAATTTATGGGCCCGAAACTTGAGGGTACAGAGCACCCAACCGCTTAATTTACGGAGACTAACTCGAAGGTACAAAGCACCTACTCTGCGCACGTTTCTAGACATACACCGAGGGCAACTCGGGTCACATACCCGTTATCCCAGTACATCTAGAGGATTATTTCACAAAACCACAACGTTTTCACATTTATACATTAAACATGTATAAAGATCCATCCATCAACATGGAGATCAAACAAATATTTTTAAAATATTTTTTTCCGTTTTCAACAAAATGTTTCCAAAAACTGAGACTCAACCACAAGGGTTAGCTCCGAAGCTTCAAAACATGATTTGTCGAGATTTTTCACAAAATCACTATTTTCTACCGTTTTCAAGAACACCCTTTGAAAACCAGAAATATCCACAATTCATATCGTGTAGTAAACCAAGAAAAGCGCAAAACATACTTTTATCCAAGTAAACATGGTTTAAACACAAAACATGATATATAAGCATTTTAATTGGGAAAAAAGCGTACAACTGCATGTAACATAACTGGCCAACCATCACTATCACGTCCCGACACTCGGGTCACGTGAAACACCCATAAACAAACTCCTAATGGAACAAGAAATTTGATAAAAAGTTCCACAGAGGATTGAAAACAACCTTTCCCAAGCATTTGACCAATAACGGATGAAAAACGGTTAAGAGATTTTGACATACCTTCACTCTTTTTCTACTAAGAGAATTTTATTGTTAGAGAGGTGTCATTGGAAAGAAGATTTTCGGGGCTTCACTTTAAGTACAAGAACGACCCAATTCCGAGTTCGAATGAGGGAGATATCATCAAAACAAAATGGCCATGCGCAGCTAGTCCACTCGAGCGGACGTCGGGCACTCGAGCGAGCTACCACTCGAGAAAAATCCAGATTTTACTGTTCTTGAGTTCTAAGCCCCCAAAACTGTCAAACACCCACTAACCATCATCTCAACCACAAAATAAAGCCTCAAAACACCTTTTTAACACCCTCGAATATACCCAAACCCGAAACTACCACAGAACCTCGAAAGGAACATTTCAAAACCTATTTTCATCCAACCGAAATCAACACAAACACCTTTTTGAACCGAAACCCGATTTAATGAAACATAAATCGGTTGTCCATGCATTTTTTAACCTGTCAAAATACCTATAATTGCACGTAGTACTCTTTAACAACAGTGGAGTCTAGAATCCTACCTCGTTAGCTAAATAACTCGACGCCTCGATCCACGTGCAAAAACAAACTTCGCCGAAAAGAAAATATATCCAGATGAAAGCGTAGCCCACCATGAGGATACTAAGGATTTGATGTCTGATCGTCAAAAATTGAGCCCCGAGCCCCCGAGAAGTTTGAGAGACGGTAGAGCATTTGGTTTGGAAAAAGGAAACTTAGCTTGTAAGTTATGAAAATATTTTTTAAAAATATCTAACTCTAGATATTTATAGGCCACGAAAATGTCTTTTTTTTTAAATTCGCACCACAACGCCCAACAGCCCCGGGGACCAACCCCACAAAATCTCTGAACCCGAACATGCATAAAAATCACCCATTTGTAGAATCGCGTGCCAGGTCTCCACCGCTCGAGCTCCCAATCACCGCTCGAGCGGATCCCTGCCGACATACTCCTCAGCCATACCATCATTGGAGCGAATAACCACCGCTTGAGCGGTCACCATCCAGACCCACTCTCTACCACCAGTCCGCTCGAGCACACACCCACCGCTCGAGCAGTCAACACTGGGAGAAAAACTGAACCAAGGAAGCAGACCAAACCTTAACCCTTACTCCTGTGAACACTTAGACCATTTTCCAAAAAAGAAACGGGTCAGGGTCTCACACTACATATGATGTATGTGGTTAGTCTACCAAAACTAATTTTTTATAATATAAGTAAAAACTATTATTCAGTAAAATAGTGGTTAAGACCATGTATCGTTTCACAAGGACAAATAAACCTTGGGCCTTGTTTGGGCTCAATGTTCAGAATTTTACTTATTTTTGTCTTTTCTGAATTTTTTTTCATCCTTTGGCTAAATTTTTTTCTTTCTGAATCATCTCGATGAGATGAATTCAAAAAGTAAATTTTTTTTATAAAAAGATAAAAAAATTCAGTAAAGACGAAAATAAGCAACATAGAATTTGACTTATTGGATTTTTTGCTTAATTTTTTCTTTTTTGATTTTTTTTATTTTTTAATCAAAAAAATTATTTTTCTGGGTCATCTCGATGAGAGGAGTCGAAAAGTATAATAATTTGACTAAATGATGAAAAAATTAACTAAAGAAGAAAATAAGCAATTACCACAAACAGGGCCCAAGTCAAAATTTCTTACAACTAAAAGATTGATCTGGTCTTTTTTTTATCAAAAGAGTATTGTATTTTAATCAATTAAATGTGAAAAATAAATAAGGAAAACTGAATTTAAATGTTTTAACTGATATGGAGAGATTATCTTGGGGTTCTGAATCCTCTCTAGCCAAGTAATTTAGATCTGGTAAGATACAGTAACCTCGATCTTCATGATTCAACTCAACCTCGTTCTGGCAACAAGGCCAAATCGAGTTATCAAGAAAACGTATTTGATCAAAGTCTTGGCATAACCAATCTCTGATCGGTACATGCCGTCCATAGAATACTCGGCACGACTTGTCCCATCACAAAATAAACTATCTCAAGTTTTTAATCAAATACGACAGAGAAAAATAATTGTATAATATCGCAATCACAATCATAGAAAGTAAAAGTGTAATATCTAATAAATTGATAAGACTCATTGATCAAAACTCAGCTTCTAAACAATCATACAACAAGCTGAATTCATTATTGAAAACAAAATCGAAATCCTAACGATAATAAAAAAAAATACCCTGCTAGGGTTTCATCAAACCTTAGGAAGAAAGAACCTAGTTGTGCATACCGTGGTTATAACCTATGGATGAAAGAGAAAAAAGATGATTCTGACCACCGTATTCATCGTCATCGTTGATGGGGCCAAAATTCCAAGATGCAATGACAGCACATATGAATCGAGTCAAAAAAAATTTAAATGGGCAAGGTAGATGCAAAACATGGTGTAGGTACGAGGTATGATGAAAAATATAGGAACTTCAAAAGGTTGAGTCAGGACCTGAAGAAGTAATCAACAATTCAAAGCTTTTAAGAACTCCACTGGAGGTGCTTGGGAAGCAGGGCTTAGGTTGCTTAGAACACTGGGGCTTGGCAAACCTAATAATCATCTCATGAACTTAAGACCTAAACAACACTTTGCATATGATTAGGGTATTAGAAGAGAGGAATGCCTAGTCCTCAAGGGTTTGGAAAAACCTAAAAATCGTCTCATGAATTTAGGATCTAGACAATGCTTCGCGTATGACTAGGATTTTAGAAGAGAGGGTTCCCTAGTCCACAAACTTAGGACCTAGATAACACTTCACATATAACTATGGTTTTGGAAAGAGAGGGTTGCCAAGTCCTCTAGAGCTTGGGAAAAACCTAAAGATCGTCTCACGAACTTAGAACCTAAACAATGCTTTGCATATGATTAGGGTTTTAGATGAAAGGAATGCCCAGTTCTCTAGGGCTTGAAAAAACCTAAGAATCGTATCACGAACTTAGAACCTAGACAATGCTTCGCATATGACTAGGGTCTTAGAAGAGAGGGATGCCTAGTCCTCTAAGGCATGAAAAAATTCTAAGGATCGTCTCACGAACTTAGGGCCTAGAAAACACTTCGCATATGATTAGGGTTTTAGAAGAGAGGGACGATGTCTAGTCCCCTAGGGCTTAGAAAAACCTAAGAATCGTCTCACGAACTTAGGACCTAGACAATACTTCACATATGACTAGAATTTTAGAAGAGAGGGATGCCAAGTCCTCTAGGGCATTAGAAAACCTAAGAATCATCTCACAAACTTAGGACCTAGACAAGGTTTCGCATATGGCTAGGATCTTACAAGAGAGGGATGCCTAGTCCTCTGGTGCTTGAAAATTTTGAAGAATCGTAAACTTAAGAATTGTCTCACGAATCTAGATAGCGCTTCGCATATCACTGGGGTCTTAGATGAGAGGGATGCCTAGTTCTCTAGGGCTTGAGAAAAATCTAAGAATCATTTTACAAACTTAGGAGCTAGACAATGCTTTGCATATAACTAGTATTTTATAAGAGAGGGATGCCTGGTCTTCTGGGGCTTGAAAAAACCTAAGAATCGTCTCATGAATATAGGACCTAGACAACGCTTCGTGTATAACTAGGGTTTTAGAAGGGAGGGTTCCCTAGTCCTCTAGGGCTTGGAAAAAACCTAAGGATCGTCTCACGAACTTAGGACCAAGACAACGCTTCGCATATTACTAGGGTTTTAGAAGAGAGGGATGCTTAGTCCTCTAGGACATGGAAAAAACCTAAGAATTGTCTCACAAAATTAGATCCTCGACAACGCTTCGCATGTTACTATGCTCTTAGAAGAGAGGGTTGCCTAGTCCTCTAGGGTTTGAAAAAACCTAAGAACCGTCTTACGAACTTAGGACCTAAACAATACTTCATATATAACTAGAGTTTTAGAAGAGATTGATGCCTAGTCCTCTAGGGCTTGAAAAAATCTAAGAATCATCTCACGAACTTAGAACCTAGATAATGCTTCTCATATGACTAGGGTCTTAGAAGAGAGGGATGATTAGTCCTCTAGGGCTTAGGAAAAACCTAAGAATTTTCTCACAAAATTAGAACATAGATAATGCTTTGCATATGACCAGGGTCCTAAAAGAGAGGGATGCCTAGTCCTCTAGGGCTTGGAAAAAACCTATGAATCGTCTTACGAACTTAGGATCTAGACAATGTTTTGCATATGAGTTGGATTTTAGAAGAGAATGATGCTTAGTCCTCTAGTACTTGAAAAAACTTAAGAATCGTCTCACGAACTTACAACCTAAACAACGCTTTGCATATGTCTAAGGTCTTAGAAGAGAGGGATGCTTAGTCCTGTAGGGGTTGAAAAAAACTTAAGAATCGTCTTACGAACTTAGGACCTAGGCAACGTTTCGTATACAACTAGCGTTTTAGAAGAGAGGGTTGCCTAGTCCTCCCGAGCTTGGAAAAATCTACAATTCATCTCATGAATTTAGGACCTAGACAACGTTTCGCATATGACTAGGATTTTAGAAGAGAGGGTTCCCTAGTGCTCTAGGGCTTGGGAAAAACATAAGGCTCGTCTCACGAATTTCGAACCTAGACATCACAAACATAGGACCTAGACAACGCTTCACATATGACTACAATTTTGGAAAGAGAGGGTTACTAAGTCCTCTAGAGCTTGGGAAAAACCTAAGGATCATTTTACGAACTTAGGACATAGACTATGCTTCGCATATGACTAGGGTTTTAGAAGAGAAGGATGCATAGTCCTTTACGGCTTGGAAAAAACCTAAAGATCGTCTTACGAACTTAGGACTTAGACAACGCTTCGTATATGACTAGGCTTTAGAATAGAGCGTTGCCCAGTCCTCTAGGGCTTAGGAAACACTTAAGGACCGTCTCACGAACTTAGGACCTAGACAATACTTCGCATTTAACTAGGGTTTTGGAAGAGAGGGACGCCTAGTCCTCTACGGCTTGGAAAAATATAAAGATCAGCTCACGAACTTAGGACCGAAACAATACTTCGTATATGACTAGGCTTTTAGAAGAGAGGAATTTCTAGTCCTCTAGGACTTGGGGAAAGCATAAGGATCGTCTCATGAACTTAGAACGTGGACAATACTTCGCATATGACTATGGTTTTAGAAGAGAGGGATGATGCCTAGTCGCCTAGGGTTTGAAAAAATTGAAGAATCATCTCACGAGCTTTGGACCTAAACAATGCTTTGCTTATGACTAGGGTTTTAGAAGAGAGGGATGCTGAATCCTCTAGGGCATAGGAAAACTAAAGAATCGTCTCATGAACTTAGGACCTAGACAATGCATCGTATATGAATAGGGTCTTAGAAGAGAGAGATGCCTAGTTCTCAAGTGCTTGGAAAAATCTAAGAATCGTCTCACAAACTTAGAACCTAGAAAAAGCTTCGCATATGACTAAGGTTTTAGAAGAGAGGGATGTCTAGTCCTATAAGACTTGAAAAAAACCTAAGAATCATCTTACGAACTTTGGACCAACACAACGCTTCGCATATAACTAACATTTTAGAAGAGAGGGATGCTTAATCCTCTAGGGCTTAGAAAAACCTAAGAATCGTCTCATGAATTTAAGACCTAGATAATGCTTCGCATAGAACTAGCATTTTAGAAGAAAAAGATGCCTAGTCCTCTAGGGCTTGGAAAAACCTAAGAATCGTCTCATGAATTTAGGGCCTAGGCAACGCTTCGCATATAATTGGCGTTTAGAAGAGAAGGATGCCTAGTCCTCTAGGGCTTAGAAAAACCTAAGAAACATCTTATGAATTTAGGACCTAGACAACGCTTCGCATATAACTAGCGTTTTAGAAGAGAGGGATGCCTAGTCCTCTAAGGCTTGAAAAATCTTAAGAATCATCTCATGAATTTTAGACCTAGACAACGCTTCGCGTATAACTAGGGTTTTAAAAGAGAGGGTTCCCTGGTCCTCTAAGGCTTGGTAAAAACCAAAGGATCGTCTCACAAACTTAGGACCTAGACAACGCTTCGCATATAATTATGGTTTGGGAAAAAGAGGGTTGCCAAGTCCTCTAGGTCTTGGAAAAAATCGAAGGATCTTCTCCTGAACTTAAAACCTAGACAATGCTTCGCATATGACTATGGTTTTAGATGAGAGGATTCCTAGTCCACTAGGGCTTGGAAAATTTTAAGGATCGTCTGATAAAATTAGAACCAAGACAACGCTTCATCTATGACTAGAGTTTTAGAAATGTGGGTTGCCTAGTCCTCTAGGGCATTTAAAAAACATAAGGATCGTCTCACGAATCTAGAACCTAGACAATACTTCGCATATAACTAGGGTTTTAGAAGAGAGGGGCGCCTAGTCCTCTAGGGCTTGGGAAAATCTAAGGATCATCTCACGAACTTAGGACCTAGACAATACTTCGCATATGACTATGGTTTTAGGGTCATGAGGAGGACCGACGAGGAAAACATCGAGTTAATGGGTTAAGTCAGGATCTAAGAATACGGGACTTAAAGAATCGAAAACGAGATTTTAACTGATCAGGAGCCAAACTACGGCTGAGGATTTTGATTTATTAGAAAGAAAGATTGATAGGTCGATTTAAAACCTACAAATTTGAAGCGCGAGGTAAAAATAATTAAAGTCGAGTTACGGCTTATAATTAAATTTATCGGGAATGAGTAGCTGCAAAAAGATGGGGTAGCAAAATAATAAGGTTTGAAATTTATTATTTGCTAACAAAATATTTTTGAAAATGTATACTCATGAAGTTAATGTGCATGAAAACACAAAATGAGCAAACAAAATTATTTAAAATTATTTTTGCTAGTAAAGAAAATAATAAATAGACTCATAAATAGAAGTTAAATTGAATGCAAATAATTAAACAAGCGAATACACATATTTAAAATCCCCAAACAGCCCCTAAAACCTTAAAATAACCACAGTGGCTGAAATGACCGTTGACAAGCGCTGTTTTCCTTCTGACATGGCGGCCGCCTCCTCCAAAACCCTTCGAACTTAGCAGCCGCTGGGTTAAAATCCTTCCAACATGGCGTATGCCATGTGACTTTTGAGAAACCTGGCGGACGCCACATTTAGACATGGCGGCCGCCAACTCTAGGCGCGCACCCAGCCTTTTAAGGCACACGGACTGGCTCATTTGTGCATATCTCTTTCTCCATCTAGCCTCTTGTTCTCTCTCAGCTTCTCTCTGCTTCTCCTTTGCTTTCTCGCATCTCCTTGTTCCTTTTTTGCTACTTTTTACTTCTCACGATGTTCACATTACTGCTCGTGGTTCCATTCCTCTTCATGGCGGGCTTAGGCCAGGGAGATGATGACTTGGGGGCGCACCAGGGCCCTGCTGCTGCTGGGAGTTCCTCCATGCGGACTCTCAGGGATACGACCACCAGTCAGCTTGCCAGCGGTGTCACCGCTACGCAACCTGGTGCCGCGATGGATGCTCTTTTGCACGAGGCAGAGCGTGCTTCTCGTCAGGCAGCCGAAGAGGAGGCACGGGCAGCTACCTAGGCTCAGGCGGCTGCTGATGCTGCTGTAGAGGCTATTATGGCTGATTTTCTGGATCCAAACGCTAGAGAGGGTCACCCTGCGCCTTTTGACCCACACACTTACGATCCAGTCCCTCACCGCATAGTATCCCACGGGATGAGACGCTACGAGCCGCCTACGGACTCCATTGCTGTTGACGTATTACTGCGGGAGCCTGACCATCACATTTCTCGTCAACGACCTTCGGTACACTCTCTATCCTTACTGCTTTAATGCCATAATATGTTTAAATCTCAAATATAAACGCATGCCTAGGATCCCCGTATGACTTGATATGATGATGATGATTGATGATTTTATTTTGATGTCTTGAATGGATGATGATGATTGTTGGATGATGATGGGATTTGATCTTATGTACCTATGCAATGGAGATTAAAACAGTAGGGACACTAGGATTTTGAACAAACAATGAGAATGGATAAAAACTTGAATTTTATTTTGAGAAAAACATAAATCTGGGAGGAAAATTTTTTATTTTTATTTTTTATTTTTTATTTTTTATTTTTTATTTTTTATTTTTATTATTATTATTATTATTTTTTATTTTTTTTTTTTTATTTTTTTTTTTTGAGGTAATCTTAGAGAATTAAGAAGATTTTTCCGAAGTCCCGGAAAAGTTTTAGGAAAATTTTTAGAAAATCCTAGAATCTTGAGAAAGATTTTTTAAGAAAATCCTAAAAATTTTAGGAAGATTTTTATTTTTATTTTTATTTTTATTTTAAAAGAATCGTTGACACAAAATGATAGGGGTTGCCTGACGCGCCAAGGCTTAGGATTACTAGGATGCGCAGAAATCACAAACCTAGGGTTAGGGTACCTAGTTTTCTAGGACTCAAAAAGAAACCGGGGGGGTCGTCACTTACACACGGACCTAAGGCCAGGGTGCCTAGTTTCCTAGGGCTTAGCCTTTAGATGTTTTTTTGCATTTTGCCCACTCGATCTGTTCTTGATATAATGTCTTCTCTTTACAGGCTGGTCACTATGTCAGAGGTTTCGGAGGATCTGCCTCCGAGGAGGTGTTGGAGTGGTATGATGCCCTCCCAGCTCCCAGCCGGGCCATTATTAATGCCTCTGGCTTTGCTCTATTCATACCCCTATTGGGTAGGACGAGCAACGACCGGGTCTGGTTGACGACCCTGGCTGAGCGGTGGTGCGATACCACCAACACTTTCCACTTCACCACCTTTGAGGCTACTCTGACGCCTCTGGATTTTGCCATGATTACCGACATCCGGGTCGACGGAGCCCCCATTCCCTTCGATCCATCCATAGCTCAGTCTGCTGACGCGTTGCAATACTTCCTTGGAGTCGTCCCCGCGCAGATAGACAAGACTGGGTTCGATATACCTGATTCTTTGAGCGCTTCCATCACTTCCACTGCTTCGTGCCCCGCCACTTCGAGTGGGTAGCCCGGGGTTTTTTGATGTACATGTTTGGTGCCTCCCTATTTTTGAACAGGGAGAATACCATTCATTTGCATTACCTCGGTGCTTTTGCTCGTTTGGACCAGGTTGCTTTATTTGACTAGGGAGGAGCTGCTCTGGCCACCCTCTACAAATTCATGCAGACACTGACCCGGTTCCCGCAGGACCTTAGTATGGAGGATACTGGAGGGTCTGGGAGGTATGATTTTAGTCTTCAACTCATCTTTATTTATTTGTCGTTATGCATTACCTGCTGACTGACATCTTTTCCTTTGCATCTATGGACTTATGAGTTCCTCGGGCTTCACGTCCCAGCGATCTCGTCGCCAGACCCTCTAGTCATTCCCCTAGCAGCCCGGTGGTCCCGAGAGCTGAAGGGGAAGAAGGCTGGGGGAAAGGACATCGATCGATTTTGGGTCTCATTGGATCGGATGACTCCCGAGCAGGTATCATTTTTATAATTTACTGCCCTATTCTTTGTACTGTATATTGATCATTATTTCTATTCGCTGCACTGTACACCGATCACTGTTTCTGCATACTAATTACTATACTGCATATTGACCATCCGTTGTGCACTGTACTGTATTTTGAATCACTACAGGTCCACTGGGACGTCTGGAGGAGAGTGGAGGATCGGGCCAGCGCAGATCTGATGCGTAGCCGGGATACTGCTTCTATGCGGATCCTGCTAAAGGGCCCATTCGGTAGGGAGTACTATCTTGGCGAGCGAGTGGTTCGCCAGTCGCTTGGCCTTGATCACTTCAGGATACCGATGGTCCCTCCAGTCCGTATGCACCGGACTGATCATTTAGGCCCCGCCGACTTACTGCTGGAGACAATGGGGACCCCATCTTCGGAGCTACTGGTGATGGAGGGGGATTATGCTGCTTGGGCCCAGGCACACCTGATGGGTCCTCTAGGTCCCGATCCGGCTGCCTCTGGTGGTAGGAGGAGAGGACGAGCATCGGAGGTAGCTGATGCTGGTGCTGCTGCTGGAGCAGCTACTGCAGCTGCTGATGCTGGTCCGGCTGGTGCTGAAGAAGGCAGGGTTAGGGCTGGGGGCGTCGAGATACCATGGACAGTATCTTCCTTTGTCGATGGGTATTCTTTTGATATTCCTAACCCTGTTCCTCTAGCGCCGGAGTTCCAGCCAGCACACGCCCAGGTTTGACTCTTTTCTCATTATTTCCTTTTCGTCCTTCTTTATTTGCAGATTGTTCAGTTCTGTATCATTTCTCAATAGACGAATCAGGCTTGGCTAGACTGTCTTATGCTGATGATGAGCGGCCTGCGGACCCTTGTCCGCCAGCAGGATGCTGCCCTACGCGCAGCTAAGATTCCTTTTGTCCCTCGGCCGGTGAGTGTTTATCTTTTTGGTCTCTTTATTCCCTTTTATACTGTTTTCTTATCATTTGCCTCTTTTGACAGCCACCTGTAGTTGCTGCTACTCCACCTCCGGCTCCTACTCCTGTCCCGGTTCCAGCCTCTTCCTGAGGCCGCGAATCTCGTGCTGCTACTTCCAGAGCCCGCTCTAGAGGATCCGTCTCGTCTGCCAGGAGCCGCTCTAGAGCCATACCTTCTTCCTCCGGCAATGATGATGGGGATGGCATCCTTGAGCGACTCTTCGAGGATATCAGCTCAGACGAGGTTGGCCCTTCCTCCTACCGGGTCCATTCAAGGCACACTTAAGAGAGAGTTTCCCCTCCCCCAGTTTTGTTTCTTTTCTTTTGATGGGCCTGCGAGCCCCAACGGCTTGACAAACTTTTATTCATTTACTTGGTCCATGGGCCTGCGTGCCCCAATCTACTGTTTATTGGGCCTGGGTGCCCCAATTTATACTCTGATACACTGCATTGTATTTCGTGCCATTCTTACTGCTTCATGTTCATTTGCATGTGTGATTCTTACTGCTCAATCTGTCTTGTATGTGAATGTCAACATTTTACATAAGTCATAAAAATTACAAATTGACTATACCCGCCATATTCCAACATGGCGGTTGCCCCTTCCAACATGGCGGCCGCCTCTTCCAACATGGCGTTTGCCCCTTCCAACACGGCGGCCGCCTGGTCAAAGTAGTGATGTCACTATACTGTGCTTTTTCAAGTTGACGGCCGCTGTATCCAAGGTGGCGGCCGCCACAATGAACATATCCTTCTGCTAAATTTTTGGTTTCCAGCCTTTTTCTGCCTTATAAATACAACCCTGGAGGTCCCCCTTTCAATTGCTTATACTCAGATGGCCACCCCACTTTCTTCATGGATCAAGGCATTCTCCCACATTGAACGTCTGAACTTTGCTCCTTTCGGCCTTAACGCCCTCTTCTCATTGAGAACTATGAAGACAAACAGACCCTTATTGATGGCTGTTGCACAACTGTGGGATCCTCAGTCTCACGCTTTCCTGTTTGGTCTTAAAGAACTCTGTCCCACTGTAGAGGAATTTACTGTCTGCTGACTCTGCAGAATTCTGTTATCGTCCCTACTCCTTTTCTCTCTGTTCGGCAGCAAGTGATGCAACTTTGTGGCTTATCTAGAATGGAGGCTATCCATTTGACCTCGGGTGACTGTCTTGACATTCCAAGGCTTATTGAGAGGTTTCATTCTACTGGTGACCTCAGTGATCTTAACTTCCAACTACGACGTCGCTACGCACTTTGCTTCTGCCTCCTCGCCCAGTATCTCCTCGTCCCTCCTGATGGGCGGGTTAGTTGTGCCCTGGTCGACATTGCTGGCCAAATGTGGACGGGGAAGGACTTTGTGCCTCTTGCTTTAGCTGAGACGCTGCTGGGTTTAGATGCTGCCCATCGCGGTGAGACCACTACTCTTGCTGGCAGTCCTTTACTCCTTCAGGTAAACTCAAACCTTACTTTTATACTTCATTTCATATTACAACTTTTTTCTCTTACTGCTCTATCTTTTGCTGCAAATCTGGCTGATGGAGAAAGTGAATTTGGTGCAAAAGCCGCCTACTCATAGACATAGTGCTGCGGCTTTCCTATATCGTCCCAATTACCAGATCTGTACTACTGAAATAGCCTGGCGACAGTACCTTTGTTCTTTGACTGGCCCGGATATCACTTGGTAGTGCCCTTGGTGGCGAATTCCCATCATGACTCTGACTACCATGAATCATTCTGGTGTTCTGCTTGTCGGTCTGTGTCCGGCTTCTTTCTACTACCCCTGTCGGATCATGCGGCAGTTTAGTCATATTCAGGTGATCCCTCATATCCGCGGCCATTTATCTTCATCTGTACTGCAAGCCCCGTTTCTAGCACAATATCGGGATGCCTGGCCTTCCCGCTCATTGATGGAGATGCAGGAGTTGCAGTACCCTGAGCTTTTCGCTAAATACAAGGCATGACTAATACAAGACAGGGAGAGGAAAGATAGAGAGGAGGGGGAACAGACAGCAAAAGAAGAAAATTTTGAGGCTCTCTGCTTTGTTTTGAAGATTTCACAGCTTTCTATTTTTATTTCTAGAGTTTGGGACTTGCGTGCCCCCTCATTTATTTCAAAACTTTGTAACCCTGATTTAAAGTAATGAAAAACTCCCACTTTATGTTTAAGATGGTTTAAATTCAAAAATTAATTTGCATTGGTCTTACTTAGATTCGAAGATGGTTAAAAACAAAGAATGTGGCCGGACTTCTTTAAAGAAGCTGCCTACGTATCCCAAGAAAGTGGAATCAGGCCATAACGTAGTTCGGGCTCGATTTTCACTCGGGTATTGATACTCTCCTTTTGTGATACCCTAACTTTTGCCAAGGTCGCCCTTTCGAGTTTTCGGCCTTGCGGGCTGCTATAACTTTTGCCTGAGTTGCCTTTTCAATTTTTAACTCAGCGAGTTTTTTTTTTATCTTTATTTTTACCTCAAGGATAGTACTTCTTGAGTTGATCATGGTTTATTGGAGTGGAGAATACATTACCATCCAGATCCATAATAATGACTGCACCACCGGTCATGATGGTTTTGATGAAAAACAGTCTGGACCAATTTGGCTTGAACTTGCCCCTCGGGTCGAAAATAGGAGCTCTAATTTCCTTGAGAACCAAATTCCCTTCTCTAAGATCTCGAGTCTTGACCTTCTTGTTGAACACCCGAGCTATCCTCCTTTGGTAACCTTGTACATAAAATAGAGCTTGGAGTCTTCTTTCATCAAACAAGAGCAATTCTTCCATCCGGTTCCTCTGCCATTCTACTTTTGAGATATTGGCCTCGGCTACTACCCTTAGCGAAGGGATTTCCACCTCAATGGGAAGCACGACTTCCATCCCGTACACTAAGGAGTATAGCGTAGTTCTGGTTGAAGTTCTGATAGATGTTCGGTATCCCCAAAGCGCAAATGGTAGATGTTCCGACCAATCTTTATGTGAGTTGATCATTTTTTGCAGAATTTTCTTAATATTCTTGTTTACTGCTTTGACTGTCCCATTAGTCTACGGCCGATATGGCGAAGACTTGTGAGCCACTATCCGATATTTCTCGAAAAGATCCAAGACATTCCCTTGAAAATGTGAGCCATTATCCGAGATGACCTCATGGGGAACTCCGTACCGACAAATGATACTTTCCTTGATGAACTTGGCGACATGGGAGGCCTTCAATACTGAGTAGGTAGCTGCTTCCACCCATTTGGTAAAATAGTCAATGGCCACTAAGATAAACTCGTGTCCATTAGATGCCTTCGGTGTTA
>JAULJZ010158322.1:0-27619 GCA_032270985.1 Heliamphora pulchella | reverse complement strand
TGTCAGTAATTAAATTTAATTGGCGGGTATCGAGAATCTTAACGTGGGAAGAAATGGTAAGCATTTAATAACAGGAGTTCAATACAAGAAAGTCTTGAGATTATGGGTCATAATGCAATTATAGTTCTTTAGTGGTGTGAACTGTAATTTAATATTTTATCGAAATTGCAGAAATCGCTGCTGATTTTTCATAATTATAGATACTGCTATGCGTCCTTCTTTAATTACAGAAATCGCTGGTAGATGTTTGTGTTCCACTGAAAGTCTTACTCATAATTACTCTTTAGGTCCCTACTGTAACCCTATATATACGCGGGTAGGCTGAACCAGTTTGAGATTGATACATCATTATCATTATTGATATATTATTTTTGTCTTTTAAGACTTAAAAATATATCAGGGTTCTGTCGGTACGAGTTCTCAGATAATCGTAGCCCACACTACGTTCGAGAATCGCGTAAGGGAATACAGTAGAAGATCTTACTGGAGTTTTAACTCGGAATCAAGTCGTAGTTGAAGATTAGAACGACAAGAGGTATTCATCTAAATTAACTTTGGTTGCACGGGTTTATTTTTGATCATTCGACGTTAAAATTTTTATTTGGAGCCCGTTTCGGCGTTTGCCCGTCCAATTAATTTTTTACCGAAAATCGTTTTACAAAAACAATGATCATGGTAGTAGCCTCCAACAGCATGCCCCGCAGAAACAAGGGGGCGGCGTTGACGTTGCTTAGGAGATGCTCACGACCATGTGGACTTTAGTTGACGCAACTAGGAATGGAGCTAGAGCTCTTGAGCCAATGGTTGCGGTAGCAATGAGAGAATTTCAGTGGTTGGATCCTCTAACCTTTTTTGGGGAGTTAGACCCCAAAGTTGCTACGGAGTGGTTAGAGGTGACCACGACGATCTTCGATACCTTAGAGAACATGGAGGATGAGCTGAGGGTGAGGTTGGCAACATTCAAACTCCGAGAGGATGCTCGGGAGTGATGGAAATTTTCTAAAACAACAGTGGAGGGCACGTGGGCCGCCTTCACTAGGGTTTTTTGGAGAAGTATTTCCGGGGGTCTTTGAGGGATACATATCGGGAGGAGTTTCTCTCCTTTATTTAGGAAAATCTAACAGTGGTCCAATACAAGGCCAAGTTTGCAAATCTATCACGCTTTACACGCAAAATGGTGGCAACGGAGGAGTTGCGCACCAAACGGTTTGAGAGAGGACTTCAGCCCTCGATCAAGGATAGGATTGCGGTGTTGGATTTCTGGGTCTACATAGAGCTTATGGAGGCCGCTATTCGGAATGAGAATGTAATAACAGAGAGCCACAAGTTGAGGGAGAGCAAATCACATTAGGGAGATTCTGGGGCATAATTCGAGGGGCATTAGGTAAAGAGGCAGAAGTCGGGAGGATTAGGTCCTTACCCTGTGGGATCTCATCCACTGCCACGATCGGCACCCGCACCCTTCATGGGTTTGCCTAAGCGTTCTAAATGTTGGGAGATCGTGTGTTACAATTGCAAGCAGTTGGGACACTATACTAGGGATTGCACACAGAGAGGACAACAGCATAACCAAACTTAGGAGAGGACCCTGTTTTTATATTTTTAGTGTGGTTAGCCGGGGCACATACGTCGAGATTGCCCTTAGGGAGGGAGTGGTCAAGGTGCTTCAGGAACACACCAGGGGCAGACATCACAGGGGCGACAGGGCTATGGCCAGTCGCAGCAGTAGTCGGGGGTATAGTCGGCAAGGATAGTAGGAGGGGCTACTTTAACCCAGTCGGTGAGGCAGCCGGGAGCTAAGGAGAACAGTGGGCAGAATCAAAGACGAGTATACGCTTTCATGGAGCCCAGCACTTCAGTGGCACCTACCGTTTCAGATGCCGCAGCCAGCCCATCGATCATTCGAGGTACCTTCTTAGTATACCATTCTTGGGCCAGTGTTCTTGTAGACATGGGAGCATCGCATTCATTTATTTCATCTGCATTTGCATCTGCATTAGGTTAGAGGTAGACGTATTAGGTAGCGCCTTGCGTGTAGAGACGCTGATTGGTGGGGATACTATGTTGAGACATGTGTATAGAGCTTGCGAGATAGAGGTCGCCGATTGCCATCTGGTATTCGATTTTATTCTGCTCGATATAACCCCTTTTGATATCATCCTAGGGATAAATTGGTTAATCACATTTCGTGTCTTCATCGACAATGACTGACGTCGAGTGTTTGTTTGCACGCTAGAGATAGACTCCTTCTATTTTGTGGGTGACCAGATGACGGTTTAGTACCTAAACCTCCTTGTTCATGGGACCGAGGCAGCCTTAGCCTCATTTTCACAGCCTTATCTACGAGTGAGACCTGTTTGACTCATGGAGAGTTTCCTCTTATAGTCTGTGAGTTTTTGGATGTTTTCCCAAATGATCTATTTGAGCTTTTGCCATAGCGGGAAGTGGAGTTTTCCATTAACCTTATTCTAGGGACCACCCCCATTTCTATGCCCTTGTACCATTTTGCACCAGTCGAGCTACTAAAGCTGAAAGTGCAGGTCCTAAAATTGTTGGACAAAGGTTTTATTCGTCCTAATGTGTCGCTTTGGGGAGCACCAGCGTTGTTTACAAAGAAGAAGGATGAATCCTTGCGCCTTTATATAGATTACCATAAGTTAAACCATGTGACCGTTAAGAATAAGTACCTTATGCCTCATATCGATGACTTGTTTGACCAATGGAAAGGTTCGTGTTGTTTTTTGAAGATATACTTGAGATCGGGTTACTATCAGTTGTGGTTCAAGGATGAGGACATCCCAAAGACCACTTTTTGTACTCGATATGAGAACAGTTTTTGGTCATGCCATTGGGCTGACTAACGCACCGGCGACGTTCATGGATCTCATGAACCGTATAATTCACCCGTACCTTGATAAGTTTGTGGTAGTGTTCGTGGAAAACATCCTTATCTATTCACCATTTGAGAAGGCACATGAGGAGCATCTTCGGATCGCTCTACAGCTATTACGAGAGCATCAATTATCTGTAAAGTATGATAAGTGTGAGTTCTGGTTGTTCGAGGTGAAGTTTCTGGGGCATGTAGTTTTGAGAGATGGAGTAGCAGTGGACTCCTTCAAGATAGAAGCGGTGATGCGTTGGGAGAGATCGAAGAACGTGTTCAAGATTCAAAACTTTTTAGGCTTGGCGGGTTACTACCAATGGTTCGTGAAAGATTTTTTTAGACTTCCAGCACCTATGACACACCTCACACGGAAGGGAGTTAAGTTTATGTGGTCCGAAAGTTGTGAATTCGCCTTTTAGACTTTAAAGGAGAGATTAACTAGTGAACCTATCCTGATTGTACCGGAAAGAGGACTTGCCAATGCTATGTATTGTGATGAGTCATATGAGGGACTAGGTTGCGTATTGATGCAAGAGGGCAAGGTGGTTGCCTATGGGTCAAGACAATTGAAGATCCATGAGAAGAATAACCTTACCCATGATTTGGAGCTCGCAACGGTGGTCTTTGCTCTAAAGACCTGGAGGCACTATTTGTATGAAGAATGCTTTGAAGTATTTTCATACCATAAGATCTTGAAGTATTTATTTTCATAGAAGGACTTGAACTTACGTCAGAGAAGATGGATGGAGTTCTTGGGAGATTACGACTTTGATCTGCAGTACCATCCGAGCAAGGCCAATGTGGTCGTTAATGCCCTCAGTCGAAAGTTCTTGTGTTCGATAACTCACGTTGCCATGAGAAAATGGAGTATACTTGGGGAGATCGGCGAGTGAGGTTTATGCCTTGGTGAGCCAGGTGAGTGTGCTATGTTATTTACAGTGGTGCCTCAGCCATCCCTCATCCAGTGTGTTGTGGATGCTCAGCGACAAGATGCAGAAAGTCTGATGTTCAGAGATAGAATTTTGAGTGGCAAAGATGCCAAGGAGTGGACTATCCACACTAACTAGAGTTTAAGGTCTGCCGGGAGGGTTTTTGTGCCCGAATCATGTCGTGGTGATGTGCTTCGTGAGTTTCATCACTCTCGTTTGGCGGTGCATCTAGGAGGCACCAAGATATACCATGATATGCATAGGCAGTTTTGGTAAAGAGGAATGAAGAGGGATGTTGCTTTATTTGCTTCACGTTGCCTTACTTGCCAACAAGTGAAGGCCGAGCATCAGAGGCCGATGGGTATGTTGTAGCCTTTACCAGTGTCCGAGTGGAAGTGGGAAGCACATAACCATGGATTTTGTGTCGAGACTTCCTAGGTCACCGAGGGGGCATGATGCTATTTGGATTGTGGTGGATAGATTGATCAAGTCTGCGCACTTTCTTCCTATTCGCATATCGGATTTAGTTGATAAGCTTAGCAAGCTTTATGTGAGTGAGATTTTTAGATTCCACGGAGTACCCATTTCAATCATCTCAGATCGAGATCCTCATTTCATATCACGCTTTTGGCAGAGTTTGCAGTTCACCATGGGGACGTGCCTACTTCTCAGTACTGCATTTCACCCTCAGACCGATGGCTAATCGGAGCGCACCATTTAGATACTCGAGAATATGTTGAGAGCATGTGTGTTAGACTTTCGTGGGTCATAGGAAGACCATTTTTCATTAGTAAAGTTTGCCTACAACAACATTTACCAGTTGAGCATTAAGATGGTGCCCTTTGAGGCATTGTATGGTAGACCTTGTAGGTCACCCGTTTGTTGGACAGACGTTGGGGAGAAGGCAGTGTTGGGGCCTGAGCTTGTACGGGACACCACGAAAAAGATCGTCGTTATTTGTAAACGTTTAGTGACCGCGCAGACTCGTCAGAAGAGTTATACAGATAAGATGAGGAGACCGTTAGCATTTGAGGTGGGAGACCATATATTTTTAAAGGTCTTACCACGAAAGAGTTTGATGAGGTTTGGGAAGAGTGGGAAGCTATCGCCGCGTTTTATCAGGCCATTTGAGATTCTTGACAGGATTGTAGAGGTGGCCTATCACCTCGATTTAGCACCGCAGTTGGCATCCGTACACACCGTTTTCGATGTGTACATGTTGTGCAAGTATGAACCTGGCCCATCTCATATCCTAGATTGGACCGAGTTGAGGGTAGAGGATGACATTACCTACGAGGAGAGAACGGTGAAAATTCTTGACACCAAGGAGCAAGTTTTACGAGGGAGGACCATCGAGTATGTAAAAGTTTTGTGGCTTCACCATGGCATTGAAGAAACCACGTGGGAGCGAGAGTCGAAAGTTCGTGAGACGTATCCTAAGTTGTTCGATTATTGATGTATGCTTAATTTTGGGGACAAAATTTCCTAAGTGGGGGTGGTTGTAGGGACCCAGCCCCTTTTAATTCCAAAAGATTAATTAAAACTGGTTATGATGTGTTCGGTTGGACTTTTAATTTCTGGAAAGAATTTAAAATTTAATCATGGTTTGATTATTGATAATAATCATGTGCTTGTTTATGCATAAGATTAATTATTGTGAATTATTTGAACGAGTTACAAGGCGTTGGAACAAAATTTGAAATCTATGTACTTTTTCTTTCCTTAGTGTACCTTCTAGCGAGTAACTGATCGATCGTTCCTGAGACCGATTGATCGGTCTGTAACAGAGGGCTACTTTAAGTTCGGGTTTTGGTTTTTTTTTTCATTTCAACCTTCTCCTTCTCTCTCTAGAATGAAAAGAAACCAATAAGGTTGGGTTTGGTGGCGTCCTAGAGCACTTCTAGCTCCTCAAGAGTGGATTTCTTGCCTTTCTCCTGAGCGAGCACCCTTTGGATAGTAAAGCCACGTGTTTGAGGCTCCACCATTGTCGCTTGGTTAGAGATTTGGTGGATTGGAGCGTGCTTGGGTTGTTTCCTCGTAGCTTGAGCTTAAAAAAATGTAAGATTTACGACTATCTACGAAGAGTTGTTTAATATGCATTGTATATTTTGAGTTTATACATGAAAGTGTGAAAAATTTATATTTTGGAAATTCTAGGTTACGATTTACGGTTAAATCATGTTAAATCTTATGATTTTGGGTAACTAGGGATGTTTTGATCTTTGTGGTATCATGTGGGAATCTTGAATTTGTATTTAAAAATGTTAGGATTTGATGGTTATCTAAAATCATGGAGATTTGGGAGGTTTTGGGATTGTTGGACCCGAGTGGTGAATTTGATTAAATTTTTGACAAATTGGGACTTGTATTATCATATTGTTATATAAATTCCATGAATCTTGGGAATAAATAAAAATGGAGTGATTTTGGGTTGAAAATTTTGAATAAATATCATGAATTAGGGGATGTGAATGATGGCATGTGATAGGAGAATTGGATGTATCTCCTTGTGTTAATTCAAGTATAAAATTGATAATGATATTTGAATTGTTGATAATAGTGTTGGGTTTAACGAGAGGAACCGGATTGACAGTTGGACTTACGTTGGTTTAATTGTGAATGAATTAATTAAAGTACCGTATAAATAGATTGGATAATTTAGTTTAGGCAGGAGTTGCTCCTCGGTGAAAGACCGAAAAGTTGCGCAATGTATGGTAGGCCATTCTTTTGGGTTAATTCCCGTAAAAACTTGCTCTTGGGTGGCCTACCCATCGATGTTTTCGAGAGAAATAAAAAATGTGCGCTTCTCGGGTCAGGCTATAAAATGGTATTTATTCATTGAGTCTTGCGTGGCCCAGTGGTAATAAATACGCCTGTGTCTATAGGCGTCGTTCGACCTTGGTACTTAATTAACTCAACAAATGAAATCAGGTTGGTGAGCCATATGATGAAAATGATAAATGGAAGATCTTCAGAGGAAACTAATTGAATGGAAAGTTATGGTAACCGGGTGGGTTTGAGATGATGGGGTTAAAGAGCTTATTAATGTATGTATTGGTTTTAAGTATATAACAGAAAATCAGTTATGTGAATGAGAATTTATTAGAAAAGTAGATTTGGTTATGGCTTAAACGTATTGTGCATTCACACGATCATCTTCGCACATCATGCATTTGTTCACATTTAGTCTATTTTCTACAAGTCTCGGCTCATATTGTTTAAAAAATCTTTCAGATGATAACGGGAAGAAGGTGGTTGATTGAAGAGCTTGGTCTCAAGACCATGTTTTGAACTTTTGGATAGAATTATATTCTTAGAGAAAGATCTTTTGAGAAATGTATATTTGTAGATGCATTTCTTTGATACCATGATTTTTCACTTAGGTTAATTGATAACCGTTTTGTAAGACCCTAAAGCCACACGTACTCATGAGATGTATCCATGTGAGATTATCAAGCATTGCCTTGGATTTATTATCTCTCGTTTATAAGATTCTATATATGAAATTGTTGGATTTTTTATGTGTGGAGATGGTTATGAGTGTTTTCTCTATCTTTCCTTTTATAATTTGTATGTAGAATCCTTTGGGAGGCTTGTATGGATATACGGTTGAAATGTGGATGGTTGGGATTGAAAATTATGATTTCAAAAAGAGTCCAATGTTCGACCGACCGATGGACCAATCGATCGGTCTATCGATCGGTCTAACATTGCTCTCGGTAGTTTTAGTCTGTGAAAGACCAATCGATTGGTCAGTCTGCTGAAATATTTTTTTTGTTGGTTCTTTTGGGTTCTGAAATCTTTTCTTGGGGGAACTGATTCCTTTCTTTTCAAATAGTTTATCAAAAGAGTTTGTGAGGTTTTGAGCTTAATATCCTTTTTACTAAGAAAATCTTCTTTTGGTTGGATTATCAAGTTTGGTTCACGGCCCGAGAGTTGAAGGTGTGACAAATCTCATAATTTAATATGGTTATACTTTACTTTCTTAAGAATTTTTATTCCTTCACAAGTCACAATTATACTATATAAATTCATTTAACTATTCTTCTATAGAAATAAACTCAAATAATATTTGAAAATTACAAGTTATTTATTTGAAAGTTATTGTTCAGAATGAATGAATATATATATATATATATATATATATATCAACAATAAGTGGAAAAGTGGTTTCAAACCGAACCAACCTGAACTAACCTAATTTTATTGGATTGGTTTGATTTGGTTCTACTAAATGACTTCTTTGGTTTTGGGTCCAAAAATGCGAAACTGATCAAGATTGGTTTAGTTCTATATTTAATGTAAAACTGAACCAAACGAACCCACATGCACTCCTAGTTGGGTACATGTGTTTTGTATTCTGCGGATATTTTGATCTATATGTATTTGGATTGGGGTAGAGTTATAAGTCAACTATAAACCCAATGTGATATAGGGTTTATAATTATATAGGGATTATGATTTTTAGAATTTATCTATAAATGGGGATCTAATAATTCCTAGTAGTGTAAAGTGTTGAAATAAATGGGTAGAGATATAGGGAGAGATGGAAAAAATAATGAGCGCACTGAGTTGACCTTTGTGCAGGAATACAAGATTTGTTTCTGGGTTTAGGTTATAGATTTCGGGATTTATAGTATTTTTATTCTTATAATTGTACACTATACATTATAGTGGATTAGCTTTCTCACTCGTAAACGTAGGTAGATTATGCCGAACTATATAAATTCTTATGTAATTTTTTTTTTAGTATGTTCATGGTTATACTTCTATTTGCGATCAAGGAATAGTGATTAAACCTCAACAAAAAGGATAAGTAGAAAAGAAAGATCATGATAGAGAAGGGAGAAATTGAAGAGTAGAGAAGATAAGGAGTAAAAAGTGCATAACAACAGAAGAGATTACCATCAATGTTTCTTTTCTCTTGTAAAAAAAGAAACAGTAATTTTGTGTGTGTGTGTGTGAGAGAGAGAGAGAGAGAGAGAGAGAGAGAGAGATTCCACTTGTAAAAAAAAAAAAAACTGTAATTTTAAGAGAGCTAACATCAAAAGGACTTAAGTGGATGAGGTGCTGACTTAAAACCTCAAGTTTGTGATAATGGGTGGAATTGGAATAGGACCACATTAGGTGGTCAGCAAGAGTGGAGACAATGACTTGGACATTGATTGAAAGCCTTAGCTGCAGGGCATTGGTGTCTAATACAATTTCTTAGTGCCTTTATTCAACACTTACTAGAAAATATGGTTGAGTTTTTTCTTGGATTGGCCAACTACAACAAACCAATTTTGATTTCAGCTGAACCAACTTAAAGCAGAAACAAAACAAACCAACAATAGTTGGTTTGGGTCGCCGGTTGTAGCGCTATCCAAAAAATTAGTAAAACTGAAAAACCGGTCCAAATCAATTCGAACCTTGCGGATTGATTCGATTTTGCATTGAATTGGTTAGATTTCAGTTCTTGAAATATGTAAATCGTAGTCCGGATCGGTTCACGGATTTAAAGTCATGGTTTCGGTTCCGAACCGAATCAAACCAAAATTTTAAATTTTATATATATTGAGTTGGTTTTGTATTGAATGTATTTGAATTTTGATGTTGAATCGTAAAATCTATTTACTTTTGTTGAGCTTTAATCCTATTTTTACTAGATTTTAGCACTTTATACAAGAACATTGTATATTAGTAAAATCATAAATTTGAATCGGGATCGAACTGTCAATAATAAATTCAGTTTGGTTCTATTCCAAATATTACATTGTTTTTTTTTTCGATTTCTAAAACGAAGATACATAAGCCGATAGCAATGGTGACTACTATTTTAGATAGCTTTTTTTAAAAGCTTTTTTATGTGAGCTTTTTTCTTTTTTAATGAATTTTTTTACGTTAGTTCAAACAATTATACATTTTTTATTTTTCTTGTTACGAGAAATCACAAAAACAAAAAAATGACAAAAAATTAAAAAAAATTCATATAAAACGAAAAAAAAAGGCCTTAAAAACCACTTTAAAACTTTTTTAAGGCTTTTTTTTCTTTAGTGAAATTTTTTTATATTAGTTCAAATAATTATATTTTTTAAACTTCTTTCGTTACGTGAAACCAGAAAAGTAAATACAAATGGATAAAAAAAATTTTAAAAAAACTCGTATAAGACCAAGAAAAAAGCTTTAAAGGGTTTTTTTAAAGATTTTTCTTATCTTTAGTGAATTTTTTTCAATTCTAGACAAAACAGTATATACTTTTAGGTTTGTTTTATACTAATGAATCAAAAATGTAAAAAAACTAGACCAAGAAAATAAACAAAAATCAGAAAATAGAAAAAAAAAGTAACAAAAAAATTATATAAAAAGTTATTCAAAACAATAACGAAACTCCAAAAGGTATCGGATCATATCAACTATTTTTTATAACTTTGTTGTATAAAATATCTTGTTTTAATCCAATAATAAAAACCTTTATTCTAAAATTTTTTTTTATGTATCTACCGAACGCTAGAAAATAAAAACAGAAAAATATTTTGTATAGAAAATAGGCTTACTTTTCTTTTTCTTTTATTTGGTTCAAACCTAGCATGCATTCGCATTTTGAACTCGTTTTTCAAAGCTTTTTACGATTTTCTTTGGGATGTGAATACTTGGAAACATTGGTTCACTTTGGTGGATTGATCATTGGTTTTGTTGTTCTTTCGCCCTGTTGGGATAATTGCTTATATATTTATTTAATTTTATTTATTTTGATTTTTAGGGATTTTTTTTTCATCATTTAGTCAAATTATTATATTTTTTTACTTTTTTCATCGAGACGAGTTCAAAAAATAAATTTTTTAATTAAAATATAAAAAAAGTTTTAAAAGGACAAAAATAAACCAAAATACGCCAAATTTTATGTTAATTATTTTCGTTTTTAGTAGTTTTTTTTTTATCTTTTGATCAAAAGTTTTTTCTTTTTGAATTCAACTCATTGAAACGATTTAGAAAAGTAAAAAAAATAATTCAAAAATTCAAAATATTCAAAAAAAATGAAAATAAGAAAGATTCTCGAAATTTAGTCCAAAGAGTGCCAAATGTGTGGAATACAATTGTTACCTCATAGCTTTAGGTCACATTTCTTTTCTTTTTTCTGTTCTTTTTTTTTTTGCCATTATATTTCCAAAATGGGCTTTTGGGCCTTTCATTGGAAGCCAATGTTCAGCCCATTAGACAGCACACATTATTTTTGTAAATGGGCAGTCAATGCCAAAAGGAGAATTATTGGCTTTTTTTGGAGTTTTTATATCTTTTCTAATTTTTTATTTCATAGTTATTTTTTTTCCATTTCATAATTAAAAAGTATGTCTGTTGTGGTTAAAATTTAAAAATGATTCAATAAGGATCAAAACAAGCCACAAAAGGCCTATTAAGTGATTTTTTTCTTATCTGATTTTTTGCTTTTTGTTAAGAAAATTTTACATTTTAAATTTCTCATGACGTGATGAATATAAAAAATATATTTATTTGGGCTAATACTAAAAAAATCTAAAAATTAAAAAAAAAACTATAAAACCATAATCACGCTATTTGTAATCTTAAATTGGAAAACTTATATTATATTATTCATTTGTATTTTGTGGAAAAAACATTTGAGATTTTTTTCGAGAACATATGTTGAGAAAATAATCTCATATATGAGTGGATCTTTTTTTTTTTTGAGACTTTTAATTTTAATGTTTTGAAACATTTTAAAAAATGATTATTATTTGAAATCTAGCATACTCAATTGGCAAAGGGCACACCGTTTGTCCTGAAATTCTTAGTACTAAATATTGGAGATACAAAATATGTAAAATAATCAGAAATACAAAACAAAGAGAGAGATGATTGAGTGAAGGAGATGACTAATTGAGTTTGGAATATCTAGCAGTATGAACACGTATTGGATCGTCTGAATCAGAATATGAGTTATGATCCCTTCGGAGCACGACCATATCTCCTATTTATAATCCTCTAATGTAGATATTAGGTTTAAAATAGAACTCTCTAAGAAATACAATTAAATCATGAAGGGTAATCTCGGCGATCAAGAGTCATATTGCAGATTAACCATTTTCTGGAGATTCAGTGTTTTACTCCAACTCAATTAGGTCGACCAGTGGGTGCACCGTAGGCACACGACACACTTGGGTCAAGTACCCGATTCACTCGGGTCGAGTGACTTAAAAGTCACTCGAGTGGGTGAGTCTCATGGTATGACAAGTCCTTTTCTTAGCCACCAAACCACATGTCTCTCAACGTCTCATGTAGGATTGTACTGCCATTATTTTCATTATCTCTGAGACATTCTTTCGATTCTCAGAGGATTCTATAGTCATTTAGTTTACGCTATATCTTGGTTATTCAGTCTGTGTTGAATCACATAGTCTGTGTTATATCATCATAATTAGGTAGTCAGAGCTACACTTACGGACTGTGCTGTCTTCATGGTCTGTGCTATAACAATATAATCAAGTAGTCAGAGCTAATGTCATAGTCTATGCTATTCTTCACAGTTTGTACTGTGAAATATTTTTATTCATAGTCAGAACTACACTTCATAATCTGTGCTATAGAATATTATGCGTCTCGGGATGTTGATCAATAACATCAATTGGTTGAGCTACTAAGGGTCCTAGTAACTCAAATTCCTAGTAACTCGAGTAGGTCAGATCTGAGTCTTTCTGTAACTTAAGTAATTTGGAATTGTATGTCTGGTGTATTGATGGAGAAATGTTTGAACCACTCGAGCAACTCGAGTGTCTTGAGCGAACAAGGTCTATTTTGAGTTTCTCACATGGATCAAGGTAATAAAAATTACCAAAGTTAATAGCTCGAGTAACTCCCGTAAGTCGAGTAATTCGTGTAGAAGGTAAAAGTACCCTCACAACAGTCATCCGAGCCACTGAGTCCCAAATGCTTGAGTAAGGTATATAATGCAAATAATTACTAATAAGCCAACTGACTCGAGCAGCTCAGATATAACGCCACACGTGTACCGATAAAATTTTAGGCCTATCCGAAATAGCTGAAGCAGTAGGTAAGATCTGAGTGGCTCGAGCCTTTATGGACTCCAGTAATTCAAGTGCTAGTCGAGCACTCACATTGAAATTTCATAATTTGCTTTTACCCATGTATGAGGTATAACTAAGGCTATCTAAATTACAAGAAAGTTAGATAAACTAGATTGTCATGCGAGTACCTCAGCTCAGGATATGGGTTCAGATTATGATGTATCTTTGTTTATTCATCATAATTCACGAGTTACTCACCCGAGTAGCTCGGGCTCTAGACTTACCCAAATTTATTAGTTCATTTATTTTTGGTCATCTACATTCTGCCCTTGTGCGTGCGTGAGTGATGAGCGCATGTTGCACACGCATTGACTCAGGCGTGTGTCTTACACGTGCCGACTCACGCGCGCACACCCTAGTAAATGCTTACCATCGGGTTGCCTCGTATTCGTTTTTTCGTCACCATTAATAACCCCAGACCTTTGAGTTCGTTTCTTCCTTCTCCCTTTTCCTTTAAAAGGCTAGCCGTGGTCCCACATAGATTCCACCTATTTCTCAAACCTTTTTTCTTAACTTTTCTGACACGCTCTCACCCTCCTTTACTCTAATGGCTGCTCGAGCTTCTCGCTCCTTTTTCGCTACTAACATTGGTGATCAGGGGGTGTATCTCAAAGCTCGACCTGTTCCCCCCTTTTCAGTATGGCGTTCGTCCCCCTTCTTTGGGAGAGAAGGGAAACTTGTTTTGGCGAGCAGTAGATGCAGCCTCTCTAGGGCCGAAACTCGTGAACCCTTTGTCCTACATTCCAGACACAGCTCCAGAGGAGGCAAAAATGATTACCCCGGCCTTGATTATTCGCTTTCAAATTGAGTGCGGGGATTACCCTTTCTCCTCATTACAATTCAAAACTCCCTCAGGTCCTACATTGGGATGGACAAAATGGGTCGAAGACGTACTTCACAATGACCAGTTTCGACATGTCTTGGAGCAAGCCAGTATTCTTTCGGCTGTTGCCATTTTCTAATCCTTCACATTCGTCATGTCACCACTAGTCTCGAGTCGTTGAATTTCTAACTCCCACACTTTCGTAACTCCTTGAGGTGAGTGAACCCCTACTCTATAGGACATGCATGTCCTTCTTCACTTGTCAGTCCGTGGCCAAGCCAGTCATGATCCCAGTCATATCTTAGAGGCGAATGATGTTGTCATTTTCGAACTTTGGGCCAGTCTCACTTGAACCGCCACATACGGTAGTCACTTTGCTAAGGATGGTCACCCTCTGGCCTCATGTCGTTCATCCACGAAGTCTACCTATGCTTCATAGATTCGATTCTTCTTTAAAGATATTCAACCCAAAAATGTCAAGGAAGACCGAGTCGAATTCCTTAGGGAGAGGTATCGTGGACATTTATACCTCCTAGCCTTTATTTCTTTGTTCCTATACTTGTTCGTCATTCTCAGCAGCCCCCCTTACAGTGTAAGCCCTTTTGTCTTCCCTTTAGCAGCGTAACTATCCCTAGGGGAAGAAGTTCCATTAGCTCCAATTTTCCTTGGTACTTTTTACCATTGATTGGACTGCATCAAGATTGAAATGGAGCGGTCCATAGGCTGCTATGAGATTGCTACTTTCTTCGTAAGTTCTTTTCTCCAAGTAGTGCTCTACAAGTGATTTTCGGGCTACGCTTCTCGCACTTGTTCTTTTCCACGAATGAAGAAGGTCTAAATCACCAGCCGAGATGGTTCTGTAGCTACTGAGGAGGTCAAATGCTTAAATTCCTTGATCCTGCGATGGGATGGCCTCAGCACGGCTAAGGAGCTCACACCATTCTTGTATGATATTAACACTTTCGTGGAACGACCTTATACTTCTCGTCGTCGAGAGATAGCTTTCCCTAGCTGGTACTTTGACTCTTCTCAACATCTTCAACTTCAAACTTCTACTACCCTAGAAGATGTTCGTTTTACTGATCTTTGCATGCTCATACCTGGCTATTTTTCGTACATCGTAGAGGAGGGCATCGGTTCCACTTGTTACCGACCTGACCATGTCACTTGTCAGTTTAGTTACGACCAAACAATAATCCCTTCACATCCTTTCAGAGAGCAATCCTACTTGGAAAATTTTGAGCATTTCTTGCGTGGACAACTCATCACCCCATTCCCCTTGCCTGTTATCGAACTGCCTTCGATGGGGTGGATTGAATGAAACACATCTTCCTTCACCGCTTATTGGAGGTGTAATCTTAATTCCTTCATTAATTTTTCTGCCATAGAATCTTTGGTTGCTACCGCAGTTCCTCTTCTCAAATTAACTGCATCATGCCATATTCCGAGCAAACAACATCCGCGTGTTACTCGTAGCAAGTATGCAGTCTTGGCCGTGGAGTCTAGGGTAGTTCTTATTCTAAATGTCATCCGAGCAGATTCGTTGCAAGTAATCAAAGGGAAGGTGACTCGCTTGATAGCACAAGCAGCCAAACAGGCAAACCAGACTAGTGCAGATTTTGGTGTCGGCCCTAGCTCGAGGGCTAATACCACTAACCATGCTTCTCATCCCAAGGAGGATAGTGATCGTCTCTTAAAGCATTTGCGTAGGGTATGGCTTCTTTAGTTGTTAATTATTCATTATATTTTGTTTACCATTATTAATATGTGTGTATATCTCGTGTTGTAAGGGGAGCTCGATCCCTCTCGCTTCGTGGTTCAATCATCTCCTTCTTCTTTGAGTCAAGATAGTGACTCAAGCGATAATGTGCCACTCAATCAACTGCTTCTCAATTGACGTAGACAAGTTCCCCTACCTGAGGACAAAATGATCGAGATTACCTTTGGCTTAGGTGATTCAACAGGGGGTGAAGACCCCATCAGTCTTCGCCACTTCCAGACGTTCACGCTCTCCCTGGCTCGGGCTTTGATACACTCATCGATGAGGTGATTTCAAGTTTGGGTGCCCTGATTGGTTCAGATGCAGAGGTTAAGCACGTCGTTGTAATGTTGCCTCCTACTCGCTTTGATTCCCTTTTAAACTTTTAACTTTCTGAAGCAAAGGAGTCCTGCGTCAACATAGAATCAATGGAGCGTGCAGGCACCGAGAAGCTCTAGGTTGAAGATGAAAAACCCGGTCTAGACATCGCCATTCTCGGGGTTGATGCTATTTAAGCAATCGATGCCATTCTTCTCCCAGATCAACCTCTTATAGCTGATTCTCATGCTCCTTAGGAGACTTCTAGCCTTTTCTTGGGGCATCGTGTCAGCTCGAGTGACCTGGCTACCTTGGAAGGGATCCGAGTCAATCACCTGAGTACTTTCACTAATTTCTCCCTTTGAGGACCTGTGCTTCCAGGCACGAACCTACACGCCCTTAGCTCACTAGTGCAATAATTGGCGAATTTCACTGTTAACGAGCTGGATCAAGAGACTTTGGATATTGCTCTCCACAGGCTTGATGATTTGGAACAAGTCAAGCTCGGCTTGTTCTGGCTGCGAGTCGACTGAAGTTAGCACGGCCACTCACCGCGTTTCAGATCTTAAGGATGCTTAAGCAACTACGGAGGTGGAGCTGCATGGGGCTCAAAAGGAGTTTGATGAAGAACTAACTCAAATTACCCCTATTGACCCCAATATCTATTTAGTGATCAGTATAGATGACAAAGTGCTGAAAGGCCTTGTATGAATTAGTATTTGTGGACCATTCTTGTTCGAACCCCCTTCCCCCTCTCTCTTTTTTTATTTGAATGGAAGTACTGTGTTTTTTTTTATTTGAATGAAAGTGTTATTTTATTTACTTGACTTGAATAACTTTATCAGTTACAAGGTTTTATGTGTAGTACTTTTTAATAAACTTATTTTGTTTTAAAATCATCACTAACTCTAACTAACTTGTACTACCCTCTAGCGTTGCTTTAGACAACCTTAAATGGTCCTTCCATCTGGGAGAAAACTTGAGTATTGGCAGTCCCCTCACGATAGGATCAACTAACTTGCAGACCAAGTCTCCTTCCCTAAACTCTCAATTTTGTACTTTCTTGTTGTACGCCTTTGCTCTTGCTTGTTGAGTTCTTTCTAGCTTGTCTTTTGCTCTATCTCTCATTTCTTCAATTGCTTCCAAGTCGGCCAGTATGTGATGAGGATTCCACCCTATAGCTATAGCCATCCTAGCTGAGGGTACCGCCAATTCGACTGGTAACACTACCTTTGACCCATAGATTAGGCAGTAAGGTGAAACCGAGGTAGAGGGTCTCTACGCAGTTTGGTAGGCCCATAGTGCTATTGGAAGGTGATTTAACCGCGGTTTCCCATCTTCTTCCATCATTTTACTCAGTACCTTGATCAGAGTCTTGTTCGTCCCATCGGCCTGCCTATTCTCCTTGAGGTAGTAAGGTGTTGACTTATGGTGCCGAATTTGGTAGGAGTCAAGTAATTGTTGGACCTGTTTATTTACTGAAGGCATTCTATTGTCTAACAGAATAACGTGAGGGATCCCGAACCTATAGATGATGAGCTCCCTAACGAAGTTTGCCACTTTGTCTGCAACTGCTCTCTTCATTGGTATTGCTTCGATCCACTTGGTGAATACTTCTGTTGCGGCCAGTATCCAATGATGCCCATTTACCTGAGGGTTGATTGACCCAATGAGACCCATGGCCCATGTCTGAAAGGGCCAAGGAGTCCTTAGGTTGTGTAAGTGAACCGTTGGGGCATGTAACACATCCCCGTGCTTCTGGCAAGCCTAACACCTTCTAGTATATCTTCTTGCATCCTCTTCGACAATGGGCCAATAATACCCCAGATGTAGCAGTTGCTGGTATAACCGAGTTCCTCCCTGGTGCTCTCCTCAATGAGCAGCTTTTAGCAATTCGTCGACTTCCCTGTTCACTATGCATCAAAGGGGATCCCCTTCCACACTTTTTTGAAATAGTTGGTCCTGCTCGTTGAAGAATTTTGCTAACTTTTTCTTGATTCGAGTTGCTACTATTAGGTCTGGTGGAAGTGTCTCATTTCACAAGTACTCCAAGTATGGGATCCTCTAGTCGGTCATGGCTTCGTTAAAAGAGCATTCATCCCGAATAGTTGCTGCCTAGCAACGTACACATTCTTCCTATAGTCGAGAAGCTTCTTTCAACATCTCGGGCCAATAGTATTCTTGCCTCTGAATTATCCTATAAAGCTATCATTAGCTTTTCCACATGTCTGCTCATGAATATGATGTAATTTTCACCTTGCTTCCTCTTTGTCTACACACCTGGCCAATAGTCCCCGCATTGTATGGTGGTAAAGTTCTCATTCAATGAGTGTGAACTGGGCCAGCTTAGCTATGGGCAAAACCCCTTGGCTAGTTTATAGCTGAGTAACAATGGGAGACCGCTAGTCTTCTCCAGGTTGGTTCGGGTAAAGTCTGAGGAGAGTGGCCGGTTCATTCTTTCTTCTCACCATAATAGTCGTCGAGTCGTCAGAGAGTGGCAATTTTGCCCCCAGTGTGGCTAGCGCGTTGAGCACCCGATTGAAAGGCCTCGAGACATGCTCGAATCTGACCTCCTCAAATTTCTCGAGTTACTTCTGCACCATGGTTCTATATGTCGCCAAGGCAGCTTCTTTCAATCTAAATTCTCGTGTTGGCTGTTTTACTACTAGACTTGAATATCTTGAGATCTTCAATTGTCTGACTCTCATTCGCTCTGCAGCTAACAATTCGATAATGATCACCTCGTACTTAGCCTCGTTGTTCGAGCAATTGAACTGTAACTTTTAGGTCAATTTTATCCTTCTGTTTGACTCTTTGTGGGTTACAATTGGTTATGCTCCTCATGTGCCCCCAGCTGCAGCGCCATCGAACCATAGGACCCACCATTCGTTTGACCTCTCTGTGAATATAGTTCTTCAAACTTCTCCTAGCAATTCCTCGTCGACTAGCTCGATGACCTTCTTACGAAATTATGCGAGTAACTCGGCTAGTGCTTAACACTTGATTCCTCTGGGTACCGTACACACGATGTCTAATTCGACTAGGGCCAACATTCTTTTGGTTGCACACCTAATTAGTGTCGGCTTACTAAGTAGGAATCTAATCGGATTGCATTTGGTCACTACTTCAATTCAATAAGCCAGGAAATAGTGTCTTAACTTCTGTGCTGTAAATACCAATGCTGAGTAGTGTCTCTCAAACGAGGTGTACCTTTCTTCCAGTTCTTTTATCTTTCTACTGATGTAATATATTGGTCGTTCGACTCGTTCGACTCATTCGACTTCTTGTATTAGTAGGGCTCCAATGGATCTCGCTGTAAATGTGAGATACAATATGAGTGGTTTACCAGGCTGTAGTGCAATCATGGTTTGAGGGGAGGTCAAAGCCTCTTTGATTCTGTCAAAAGCCCGCTGGTGTTCCTCTGACCACTCGAACTTTATGTTCCCTCTAAGTAGCTCTGAGAAGGGGAAGGTTATCTCTACGAGTGCCAAAATGAAGCATCGTAAGTAAGAAATCTTTCCCAAGAACCCTTTTAACAATTTCTAAGACCAAGGGAAAGGCATTTCCATTATAGACTTGATCTTCTCACTGTTTGCTTCTATTCTGTGTCGATGTACTAGAAATCCCAAAAAAATTTCTGCTTTCACCTTAAATGCACATTTCAGCGGGTGCTTTCACCTTAAATGCACACTTCAGCGGGTTCATCCTCATCTTGAACTTTCTACATCTCTTGAACACTACCTTTAAGTCACTGAGATGATCTCGCCGCTCCTTTGATTTTACTACCAGGTTATCCACGTAGTCTTCGACTGTCTTGTGCAACATATCATGGAATACTGCCATCATAGCCCGTTGATATGTTATGCCAGCATTCTTCAATTTGAATGGCATAACGGTTTAGTAGAAGTTTCCTACTGGTGCGCGAAATGTTGTCTTCTCTACGTTGCTTGGTACTATTCTAATTTGATTATACCCACTTAACCCATCCATGAATGAGAACATCTCGTGACCCGAAGTGGCGTCTATAAGAGTTTTGATGTGCGAGAATGGAAATTCATCCTTTGAACATGCCTTATTCAAGTCCCTGAAGTCGACACATATTCGAATCAACCCATTTTTCTTCTTTAATGGCACTATTTTTGCCAACTAAGTTGGGTACTGTATAGGTCGTATGAACTTAGCTTTCTATAGCTTTTCGATTTTTGCTTTGATCTTTCCCACTAGCTCGGGGTGGTATTTTCGAGCTGCTTGCTGCACTGGTCGGGTGTTTTGGAACACATCCAGATGGTGGGTCGCTAACTATTCATCGAGTCCTAGTATCTCCTTATAATTCTACACGAATACGTCAGAATACTGCCTCAGTATCTCAATTAGGCGCTATTTGAACTCTGACAGCAATGTCTTGCTCACGTACACTGGCCTGGGTGGCTGCTGATCCTCGCTCAAATTGATTTTTTCTAATGGCTCTTGCAGGGGTCGAGGACCATCCTGCATGCAATTTGGTGCTAGCTACAGTAGGGTGACCTCGAAGTGGCAACTAACCATGCGCACCCTCACAAGTAGTAGACCATCTTTCCTCCTTCTCTGACCTTCACGAGCTTTGCCGGTGGTTCTTGCCTTGGCCCTTTACTTCTGCTGGTTGACCCCGTTTTGGCTTTTCCTTTGTTAAAGCCATCCCACTGTGGTATCTTCACTGATCCTGCCTTATTGATAATTGACTTGCTCTCCAATAACTCGTCGAAGAATATGGCGTTAGCCAAATGTGCTTCCCCGAAGTGGAACAGCTTTTTGGTAGCTCCAACAGTGACCTCCTTCCCCTGCCAGCGACACTTCACGCACTAATGATAATTGGAAGGTACAGCCCCATACCTATGCATCCATGATCTTTCCAAAATTACATAGTAGCTTGTATCTGCATCTATGATGTTGAACTTAACGGGCATGTAGATCACCTATAACTCGAGGTTCACTGTGATATACCTGTGAGTTTTCTTCCTTTCTCCATCAAATCTAATTACTGTTTTTGGTTGATTCACTAATTTTTCTCTAAAATCCATGTCCTCCTGAATGTTTTCCTAGGCTTAATATTAATCGAGGTTCCACTATCCAAAAATATTCGCCTAAATAATACTCCATAAATGGTTCTGGTAATGTATAGAGTCAATTATGAGGGAAGGGATACCTTCTATCGAGGTCGATGAATATGATTGCGCTCGAGGAGTTCATTGCTACCTTTTGGAGTGTTCCCTCTAGAGCTATACACCTCAAGTCATTCGCTTCTACTACTCTCATAATCACCTATGTTGCTTCCCTTCGTAGTTTTTTCGAAAACCCGAACTAATTATAGAACCACTTGAATCTAGACAACTCTTGCAATACCACAAATGGGTCCTAGGTGCCCCTGCAATCCTGTACTTCATGAACTTCATCATCATCTATGGCTGTGTTGACCTCCCTATCATGCTCGAGAGACGGCCTTTTTCCGACGTTATTGTCCTTCTTATCTGTGAATCTCAACTACTTCTTGGCTACCTTCCTCCTGAATATTCCTCGGAGAGTGAAGCACCTCTCTATGGAGTGTGAGGTAGTCCAACGGTAAACGCAGTAGTTCGACCCTTCTTTGTCCTTCTTTGGTGGGAGGTTTTCTACCAGCGGTAGTACCAGTTCTTTGTTGGCACCCATTCTTTCACTAGTTTCTTCACCATCTTAATGCTGCACGGGTATGGCGGGATGTCGTTATCTCGCCATTTTTTGTTTATGTAGTCTCTTCTTCCTCTCTCCTATTTTGGTTCGCTAAAAGCTGTCGAAGCCTGGGACCTGTCACTGTAGAAAGAGACGGGCTTCGTAGGTGGCTTGATCGTATTACGAAGGTTACAATTTGCCCCAATCAGAGTTGAGAACGTAGGCAGATTGAGGTTGATGAGATGTGTCACGTACTCCCGTAAGATCCCCTTAACACACATCTGTACTAGATGAGTTTTGCTAATCAGGTCATGGCATTCGATGGTCAGGTCCGGCAACCTTTTGACATACTCAAGTAGGTTATCTCCCAACTGCTACGTCTCTCTAACTAGGGTGAGTGTCGTCACCTTTTCATGAACTTGGAAGAACTTCATGTGAAACTTGTTGACCATGTCTTCCCAAGTGATGACTGTGCCCGATGCAAGGTTGACGTACCAACTGTATACCATGTTCATCAAGAGTTTTGAGAACTCTCGTAGGTGCAATGTATGATCTCCTCTATAGGCCCCCAGTGTCTCCACAAACCTTGGCACATGCTCTCTTGTGTTCCCCCTCTTTCCATCAAATTTCATAAACTTTGGGGCCACATAACCTTCAGGGTAAGGCACCCTTAACAAATACAATGGATAAGGAGGCTAAATATTTAGATCTGGCAGGGATGGCAGTTGTCTCTTTCTTTTCTCCTGCTAAAACATTGCTTGAACATCTGCGATCATAGTGAACTGAGCCTGTGTTCTCGGTAGGACAGGATCCGGGTTGATAGACCCTTGCATCGTTATCGGAGTTACCTATGCTTGGGGCCTAATCTATTTTATTGGTTGCTGCTGACCCATTGGGGTCACTTATGGATCTACTGGTGCCTTCTCCGCTGGTAGCTTCTTGCCAGGAGCATCTACCCTATTGGCGTCTGTTATCGCCACCAAAATCAAATTAGTTAGCGCCACCATGGAATTCTGAATACTGGTTTAGCCATCTTGAAGAGCATGTAGTGCATCTAAGAATAGATCATCGCGGTTGTTGTTGGGATTCATCTGTTGTTCCATGCCAGGGTCAACGATATGTTTGTTGCTATTGGAATAACCTTCTGACATGCCTGCTTTTAGGGTTGTACGTAGTCCACTCCAACTACTGACAATTCAAAAATTCACCTCCTTAGTGAAAATTCCCAAATAATGTAGGACTCATTTTAGAAGAAAATAGTTACTAAATATCGAAGAAGTGAAATATGTAAAATAATCAGAAACACAGAACTAAGAAAGAGATGGTTCGGTAAAGGAGATGGCTAATTGAGTTTGGAATATCTAGTAGTATGAACACGTATTGGATCGTCTGAATTAGAATATGAGTTATGATCCCTTAGGAGCACGACCGTCCCTCATATTTATAACCCTTTAATGGAGTTATTAGGTTTGGAACGAAACTCTCTAAGAGATACAATCAAATCGTGAAAGGTAATTTTGGGGATCAAGAGATCATATCCACAAATTAACCATTTTCTGGAGAATCAGTGTTCTACTCCAACTCAACTAGGTCGGCCAGTGGGTGCTTCGTGGGCACACGACCCACTCGGGTCTTGTACCCGACCCACTCAAGTCTAGTGACTTAGGAGTCACTCGAGTGGGTGAGTCTCATGGTATAACAAGTCCTTTCCTTAGTCCCCAAGCTACATTTCTCTCAACGTTCCGTGCAAGATTGTACTGCCATTGTCCTCATTATCTCTGAGATTCTTTTGATTCTCAGAGAAATCTATAGTCATATAATATGTGCTATATCTTGGTTATTCAGTCTTTACTGAATCACATAGTCTGTGTTATGTCATCATAATTAGGTAGTCAGAGCTACACTCATAGTCTGTGTTGTCTTCATGGTCTATACCATAACAATATAATTAAGTAGTTAGGCTACTGTCATAGTCTATTCTATACTTCACAGTTTGTGCTATGGAATGTCTTCAATCATAGTAAAAGCTACGTTTCATAGTCTGTGCTATGAAATATTATGCATCTCGGAGTGTTGATCAATAACATCAATTGGCCGAGCTATTGAGGGTTCTAATAACTCGGATTCCAAGTAACTCGAGTAGGTTAGGTCTGAACCTTTCTGTAACTTAAGTAATTTGGAATTGTATGGCTGGTGTATTGATGGAGAAATGTTTGAACCACTCGAGCCACTCGAGTGTCTTGAGCAAACAAGGTCTATTTTGAGTTTCTCATGTAGATTCAGATAATAAAAATTACCAGAGTTAATAACTTGAGTTATCCCGTGGGTCGAGTAATTTGTGTAGGAAGTAAAAGTACCCTCACAACAGTCATCCGAGCCACTGAGTCCCAATAACTCGAGTAAGGTATGTAATGCAAACAATTACTAATAAGCCAACTGACTCAAGCAGTTCAGATATAACGCCACACGTGTATTGGTAAAATTTTAGGCCTATCCGAAATGGCCGAAGCAATATGCAAGATTCGAGTGGCTTGAGCCCTTTATTGACTCGAGTAATTCGAGTGCTAGTCGAGCACTCACTTTGAAATTTCATGATTTTATTTTACCCATGTATTAGGTATAACTAAGGCAATCTGATTACAATCAGGTTAGATATACTGGATTTTCATGCGAGTACCTCGGCTCAAGATATGGGTTCAAATTATAATGTATCTTTGTTTATTCATCATAATCCATGAGTTATTCGCCTGAGTAGCTCGGGCTCTAGACTTACCCAAATTTATCAGTTCATTTATTTCTGGTCACCTACATAATTAAACCAAATCGAATCAAATTAAGCTTTTGTCCCAATTTCAATTAATTAGGGTCAGATACATTAATCATTTTACGTGATTCTACTCTGTTAATAGTTATATTTTCAGGTAGTTTTAATAGATTTATATATTTTCTTAATATGACATCTCATGTCAATTTAGATTTACCCATTCTTCTAATGTTTTCATTACTTGTAATCTTGTCATTTTTCTTACTTTTGTCTCAACTGGTCTATATTGTATATGTTTACACCACCTTTAATCTATTTTTTCTCAACTTATCTTCAATAGTGCAATCCCCATCATTTCACGAATCTTTTTACTCTTAATTTTTTCTTTTTTAATCTTACCATACATCCACCTTCGCATTCTCATTTTTGCAACACTCATCTTATTTATGTGATCTTTTTTAGTAATCCAATTTTCTGTCACATATAAAGTCGTTGGTCTAACAACTGTATTGTGAAATTTTTCTTTCAATTTTGTAGGTATCCATCAATCAGATAAAACTTCAAAAACACTTCTCCACTTGAGCCAATTAATTTTGATTCTATTTGCAACTTCTCCATCTTTATTAATAATCAAACTTGAATAACGAAAATATTCACTCTTAAGTATCTCTTGTTTTTGAATATTTATTTTTTCACCATTAATACTCTTATTATTGCTAAAATTATATTTTACATATTCAATTTTATTTATATATTTGTCCAAAATCTCCATTAAAAATAAAATTGATAGAGTAATACCTAATGTTCAATATATAAGCCGCTCAAGGAACATTTTGAAAACTCTTTAATATCTGACATGGAGTGAAGTTTAACATGGAAAATAAAACCTAGTCCAAATAAGTGGAAAGTGATTCAATTGGCAAAGAGCGTCTTTATTATAGCTGAATTTATAAATTTATATATTATAATTAAAAAATATGTAATTATGAATTTAAGTGATTGTTTGTTAAAATTGTAAATTTATAGTTTTTGAGTAATTTTTTTTTATTGTATTTATTGATCTAAAATTATAAACTATAAAACATGTTTAAATTTTTTTTTTTGAGCTATAAGTTAATACCTAAAAATTAACCTCGAACAAATACTATCAATATTTGATTCAGAGCTTGTGAAACCCTATCATACATGAGTCTGGAGAACGGTGCTGCGTCTAATTAAAGGGCGGCACGCTTGTGCTGCATCATATTGGGCGTGTTTTTTGAACAAATTTTTATGATTCAATTCGTTTATTACGTAGAATTCGTCAAGTTTGTTTAGTTTAAAAACATTCAGATTCATCTGATATCTGTAACTAAGTGATTGAATAAGATCTCATAATATTATTTTATAAATAAATAAATAAATAAAAATTATAATTTTAAAAATATTGTTAAACAATTGTTACTCAATCATTTAGTTACAGGTTTCAGATGAATTTGAAATTTTATATACTAAACAAACTCGACAAGTTCTACGTAATGAACGGATTTGATCATAAAAATTTATTTGAAAAACGTATCAAACAAGGCGCAGTAGAGTAAAAATTTAACGATTGGACTAATTTGATGCAAAAATTAAACCTAAAGGGAGGTTAGTAACATTTCAAAAACCACAAGAAAAGTTTCTGTTTTTATTAGAAACGAGAGGGATAATCAGTGTAATTTATCCTAAAAAATATTCTTTACAGTGTAAAATTAATTATAGATAATTATTTTAATTTTAATGGTCTAAATAAACTCAAAAATATAAACATAGAAACCAAAAAAAATCACATACAAAAATCAAGGCTAAACTAGTCGATTTATGCTTATTCTCATGTCCCTTCTAATCCCATTATTTTATATTCCACCTCTTTTCCCGGTCTAATTTGTCCCTTACTCATGGTATATAGAGTCCATCTCAGATAAGTAGTCGGAATACTAATTCTGCAAACAAACATGAGATAAGAAAATATTTCAAACTAGTGGTCCAATCAATGGTTGAACCCTTAATAATAAACGTATCTAAAGAGTATATAGCACTTAAAAGAAGTCTTAATATGATTAATATAATCGGTTGATTCTATTTCTATACTTCAAGTATTTAGTCACATTTAGGCCATAAATGTTCTTATCGAATGATAATAATGAATATATTATATTATATGATTACTTTTTTTGATATCTTAAGCTGTTTTGGTCAGTTTATGTATATTTCAATTAATAGAGGAATTAATTCCATCGTCCGCTCGTAGGAGTCCATTTAAAGTAGAGACAAAACTTTGTTTGGACTATTCCCAAATAGTCAATACCGTCTAGAAAGTTTTGAACCTAACATTTTGAAAAAACCAAACTTTCAAATCACAAGCTTTGACTATTGAAAAATTATTTGATACTCCCGAATGTAAGTAATGCCACGTAGTATTTTCGACAAATAAATGATCACAATTTACAAAATGCAAGTTACCTTTGTTTCCTAACCACTGAACAAAGGTGAACTAACATGTCTCTATCGTGAAATTTATCGTTATTATATTATATGAAAATATCACGTAAACTTGCTACATGATACTCTGTGAGCACTGAATAATTACTCTTGACTATCATACTAACCCTTTGAAGTTAATCATACTTTTAGGTTACATAAACAATAGGATTGATATTATTTATTAGTTTATTAAAGAGATGGATGTTATTGGATTTTTAGTAACATTCATTTATTTTATTTTTCTTTACTACTATTATTATAATCTTTTTTTAATACTAGAATATTGTTTTTCCGGGCCGAATCAGGCCTATAGCTAGAAGACGAAGCCCGAACGAGAACCCGAAGGCTCTCAAATTTTGCTGGATCTATTCCTGTATAATGGGAACCTAGATGCAATATTGAAAAGAAAACTAGTTGATTAATCCTTAGTTTATTTTGTTCTTAAAACCTTAAATATTCCCAAGGTATTGGGCTTAACAATAATGACTTAAATAAATAAATAAATATATAAATAAATGAATATTTTCACATTATATAGGGATTTCTTTGAAATTGTTAAAAATAGTAATTTTGTTCAGTTAATGGACCCCAACTATGTTCGTCTGTCCTTCATATTCTTTTTCTTTTGTTTTTCTGACTTTACGATTCAAAAGAACATTTTTTCAATATCGATAAATTATTTACGAGAGAACTTTGAATTTATATATCTCACTATACATAGACTAGACAAAATTAAATTTTAATGTATTTTACCGCATACAGAGATCAAATATAAGACTGACCCAGTAGAGTTTTCCCACAAAGCCGCTGCTTTGAGTCCCTGAAAAATTTATCCCAAACAATCTATTTTTCATTCTCCTTTTTTTAAAAAAGAA
>JAULJZ010158313.1:0-27620 GCA_032270985.1 Heliamphora pulchella | reverse complement strand
ACCTCTACCGCCTCCACGAAATGCACCTAGGGCTGTGTGATCACCCTGGTCAACAGTAGTGATACGAGGCTCATCCTTACTAATTGCTCTGTTCATTCTCCTGAAGATCTCAAATAAAAATGGAATATCGGACCCAGCCAAGATCTGTGAACGGGCATAGTCAAGTTGTTGGTTCACCCCAGCTAAGAAACACACCACCAAAAACTGCATCATCTGCTCTCTAAAAACCTCGTATCGATTGGTGAAAGGTATCAACCGATCATACTCATCTGCCAGCACCTTGAACTCTGTGAAATAGTCAGAGAACGGTCGTTCGCCCTACTGTATTCTGAAAATACTACGCATCACATCATATAATCTGGACAAGTCATTAGTCGACGCAAAGGTCTCCTCGAGTTCTCGAACAGTGATGGCATTGGCCAATAAAACCTCAATGGACGACTCCATTGAATTCAACAGCTTACTCAATAATCTTGCATCATCCCTTTTCCACCTCTTGTATTCATCAGATCCCTTCGCAAGAGGATCGTTGAATAAATGATCCTCCTTTTCCATACCTTCAATTGTTAGCAATACATTTGTCTTCCATAACACATATGTTTGTGATCCAATCAGTCTCGAATCCACTAACCGTGTGGATGATGAAAACACATCTGTGATTCCTTGTCTATCAGTACTCATTTGAGTTTCTCCAATCCTTCTTTCAGTACTAATTGGAAAGTCACCCACCCTTGTCGAACTCTCCATCGACATCACACTCTATCAATATTAAGGAATCACAGGCAACCACTTCAACAAAATAGAACTCAACTCCAACCGGAAAGATTCATAAATGGACCACCAAGCATACTTTCAAGCTATCGTCATAGACTTCAACACCTCGTGAAAGTCCCCTTGACCCTCAAAACAGCAGCTAGGGTTCTCCACAGGATTATTGGTACTCACAAAATCAAGGTAAAGGACCACGACAGTCCCTAGAACCTCAAACCAGCGACTAGGGCTCCCCTAGGGACTGCCAGCACTTCCAGCAGAGAGAAAGAGAGGTGGGCTGTATGAGAAAGCAGTTGTCGGCAACTCCAGAAGAACTAGGGTTTCATCAGTCAACATGGAAGGGTGTCGGCAACTCCCAGAGGGAGAGAAGAGATTGTCGGCACTTCAGGGGACTAGGGTTTTAGTTGTCGGCAACTCCCAAAGGGAGAGAAGAGACTGTCGGCACTTCAGGGAAGGGACAGGGGATCTTGCGACACTGCAGGGAAGGAGAAGAAGCTTGTGGTACCTTTAGGGAAGAAGAGAAGGCTGTCGGCAATCTCAGGGATGGCTGTCGGTAGCTTTAGAGCAAAAGAAGAAGATGTCGGCACATTCATGGAAGAAGAGGAGACTGTCGGCTAAAGATGGTTGCTTAGGGTTAGGGTTAGGGTTAGGGTTTCATGGAGGAGAGAGGAGGAGAAAGGAATGGTGGCTCTAATACCATGTTAGGAGACGAAGACTAATGGAAAGCCGTACCCTAATGGGTAAGCGAGCAATCTTATTTATAATAAACTTAGAGAATACTATTACAATCATGCACCCACACACACTGGATAATAATAACATAATAATAATAATAATAAGCTACTAACATTGCAAGGGATAAATGTCTCTGTTAGTAGGATTGGTATGACAAGAATGGATGAGGAGTTTTCAGAGCATTTGAGGGTTTTGAGGTTTCTCGGAGAACGGGTCTTTAGAACTCCCAATTAGGAGTGAGTCGAATGTTGGGTACTTAGCTCCTCTCTATTTGTGGAAGAGTGGGAGGACGCTGACAATGAGTTGAGTGGAGGGAGGTGAGTGTGGGTAGAGAGGAGAAGGGAGGAGCATGTGTTAGTCTAACGGAGATAGGGGATCAATAGGGGGAGAGGATGAAAGTGACATGCTGGGAGAGCTAAGGGGGGTGTTAGGGACATGTTAGGGGATGAGATGTTGTCTTGCATTCCTTTGGCTTTAAAGGGTAAGTTGAGTTGTTGGAAGATGGAGCAGCAGAGGAGGACGTTTCTGATTGGGTGTTAAGGATAATTCAAAATTTTGTCACTTTTCTAGGTTTATCTTTTGATGGATTCGAAGATGATGATATGAAATTGTTCTAAGCTATTGAGGAGCGGTGGAAGAGTTATAGGGGAGACAGGAGTAACAACAGGAGATCAGGCCAATGAGCAGGCGTTTGAGGGAGCTGAAGAACCTACAATGCTCCATCAACTATGAAGGAAGGAAGTAAGGGGGTGCTAGGAATGGCAGGATTGAAGCGGGGGAAAATTTTGTTGACTTATGAAGATTAAAATTATTAATTGGAATGTGAGGTGTTTAAATGCGGCAGAGACGAGATCGGTGGTGAAAGAATTGCTTAAGGAGTGGAAAGAGGATGTAGTCTGTCTTCAAAAGACTAAATTTGTTGAGATGTGATTAGATCTATCTGAAGAGAGAGAGAGAGAGAGAGAGAGAGGGTGGAGTGGCTCCATTTGTGTGCTATGGGAGCTCCAAGGGGGTATTGGTGATGTGGGATAGGAGGGTGGTGCAGCAGCTAGATAGTGAGCTGAGGGTGTTTTCTGTAAGTGTTTCTTTAATAATGTGGAGGACAATTTTTTTGTGGGTCTTCAGAGGGATTTATGGTCCAGTAGTGAAAACTCTGAGGGCGAGATTTTGTGAGGAGTTGGCGGCAACTGCCTACCGTAAGGATGTTCCTTAGTGTGTGGACAAAGACTTTAACATTGTTCCATTTTTAAAGGAACATAAGGGGTGTACAATTTTGAGTAGAGCCATGAGGAAATTCTCTTTCATTTGCAAGATGGAGTTAGCAGATTTACCTCTGGATTGGGGGGGTGTTTCACTTGGTGTAGTACAAGATTACCCCTTTACGTTTCGCATTGACAGGTTCTTAATTTCCACAGCTTGGGAGGAGCACTTTTTAGACATTATTTCGCTACCGCTTCCCAAACATGTTTCTACTCACATCCCCATTATGCTAGATAGCGGTGGGTTGTGGCAGGGTTATCACGTTTTTAGATTTGACAATGTGGCATCAGGTGAACATAGTTAGGGAGAAGGTTGGGAACTGGTTGTGCAGTAATTCCGTGGTGGGAACCCTGAGCTTTGTGTTGGCCAAAAGGTCAAAATTACTAAATGAGGATATGAAGAAGTGGAATAAAGTTTTTCGTTCTTTGAAGGTTCAAAAGGGGAGACTTCTAGAAGATATTCGATGGATTGATGAGGAGGTTGGAGCTCCCTCTAGTGAGAATGTGTAAGCTACGAACAAAGAGAAAGTAGAGTTTGCCAGAATCGCAAAGATGGAGGAAACTATCTAGAAGCAAAAATAAAGAAAACTCTTGTTGAGGGAAGGAGATCGGGATAGTCGATTTTTCCACAACGTAGCCAATGCTCATCAAAGAAATAATTTTATTGATCGCTTCAGAATTGGAGAGAGCATCTAAGACAGATGAAGACAATTGGCATTGGATTATAGATTTTTATGAGGACCGTTCACTAAGGTGGGAAGGAGGAGACCTCGGCTCGATGGGATGCAGTTTGCTTCTATTTCAAGGGAAGATTTGATAGGTTTAGAGAGATTTTTTTGGAGGAAGAGGTCATAGCAGCTTTGAAGGATCTGAATGGGGCCAAGCTCCATGTTCGGATGGTAAGCCTTTAACTTTTTTTCAACAAGGTTGGAGGTGGTTAGGCTAGAGTTCTGGCGGATGATGCATCACTTTTGGGAGCATGGGGACTTTGAAAGGAACCTAAATGCGTCTTTTATTGCTTTAATTCCTAAGAAGGGGGGTGCAGAGAATGTTAAGGACTTTAGAATCATCAGCTTGCTTAGAGGATCATACAAACTGCTAGCAAAAGTTGTGGACGGTAGACGAAAAAGTGTTATGGAATACATGGTCTTGAAGTCTCATAATACTTTTGTAGCGGAGAGGCAAATTCTAGATGCAATTTTGGAGGCAAATGAAAGCGTTGGTTCAAGACTGAAGAGTGAGATACCAAGAGTAGTGTGCAAAAATTGGACATTGAAAAGGCGTGATCATGTAAATTGAGATTATCTGCTTATGTGATGGAAAGGACGGGTTTTGGATCAAATGGAGGAAATGGATTCTTTCTGCTTTTCTACAGCAAGGTCGTTAGTTTTGGTGAATTGGACACCAATGGGTTTCTTTCAATCATCTACGGGGTTGTGACTGGGAGATCATTTTGTCCCCTCTACTTTTTATTTTAGAGGTGCTTAATCATATGTTATCTAAAGTGTTGGAGAGAGGTTTTCTAGAGGGCTTTTGAGTGGAGGCAGGAGATGAGTTGGTGGGGTTAACATCTCACCTTCAATATGCAAACGACACCATAGTTTTCTGTGGGCAGAGGTGATGCAATTGGGTTACTTCAGATGTGTGTTCTCATGCTTTGAGATAGTCTCAAGACTCAAAATAAACTTGGGTAAGTCAGAGATTTTGCCATTAGTCAGGTGGCCAACACTAAACTTTTGGCTTCAGTTTTGGGGGGCAAGGTTGGATGCCTCCCATTCTCCTTGGGTTTGTCTTTGGGGTCATCTTTCAAGACTAAGGCTGTGTGGGATTATGTTGTTGAGAGATTTCAGATAAGGCAGATTGGATGGAAGAGACAATACTTATCTAAAGGGGGAAGGTTAACCGTTATCAAGAGCACATTACCCAACTTGCCAAATTACTTTATATCCTCGTTCTTTATTCCGGCTTCGGTGGCAAAAAAAGTTGGAGAAGATATAAAGGGACTTTTTATAGGGAGATGTGGAGGAAGAGTTCAAATTTCATTTGGTAAAATCAGAGGGAGTTTACTCTCCTATCCGAGAAGGGGCTTTTGGTTTGAAAAGATTTGGAACTTTTAAACAAGCCTCGGCAGGCAAATGATTACGGAGTTTTGCTTGTGAGAAAGATAAGTAGTGATGGAAAGTACAAGAGTGGTCGGGGGGGTTTAGACCCTGCGTGAGGTTGCTTTGTTTCATAGGGTGGGTCTTCGGAAAGGGATTAGAGGAGGATGGGATGTTTTTGTGGGTTTCTTAACAGTAGTGGCGGGGATGGAACACAGGTTAAGTTCTAGTCTCGTGTAGTGCAGGGGCGAGAAGTTGAGAGATATCTTCCCAACGATTTGTTATTTGACAGTGGACACAAATGCATATGTGGCAGACTACTTAAGGAGGGAGGAGGATCATGTTGTATGGGATATCTTGTTGGGTAGCAAGATTCAAGATTGGGAGACAGAAGACTTGTTGGCACTTGTGACAAGATTATACGGCCGGTCAAACTTCGGCACAGGAGAGTATGTAGTGAGATGGGAGTTCGGTCTCGTTGGGGACTTTTCAAGTAGGTCCCTCTACCTGCCGCTCTGCGGGACTAACGACATATCTTTGCCATGGAAGCGTATTTAACGGACTTCTGCTCCATTCAAAGAAGCCTTTTGCCTGGTGTGTGGTGCAAAACAAGAGATTCTTACGATAGGCAACTTGATATGAACAAGATTAATCATAGTGAATTGGTGTTGTTTGGAACTTTGGGTAAAAGGGATGGGGAGTCGATAGCTCATCTCCTAATACATCGTTCGATAGCTTAGAAGCTTTGGACCTCAATCATCTCTTGGTTTGGTTTGTCTTGGATGAACCCTAAAATGGTGGTCGAGCTCCTTCTTTACTGGCAAGGAGCTAAGGCTAGGAGAAGACGAAAGAAAATTTGGTGATTGACTTCGTTGGGATTTATGTGGATCATTTCGCGGAAGAGGAACCATCAACTATTTGAAGACGTTGAGAGTCCTTTGTTTAAGCTTAAAAGTAGTTTAGTTAGTCTTTTGTTTAGTTAGGATATGTTGGAAATTGAAATATAATCCTTCTCTTGCCCAATTGTTAGACTTTGTGGAGTTTTTTATACACTAGGACATGTGTAGGGGGCCTTTTTTCTGTTGACCATGTTTTGTATATGAGTGCATTCCCCATATTATGATTGTTTTTACCTATCATAAAAATCTTCTTGGCATGATTTTTGGACCATAGTGTGCGGTTCCAAATAGTAGTTGTTGTGTACCATCTCAGACACAAGTCATCACACTCACTATGCAAATAAGGTAGTTATTAGATTGGATTGGATCGGATAATTACATTTGAATAGTGGAGTACACCATCCAATATAGTAGTTTATTATTGGATGATACCACATCATGGTGATGATGTGACATCATCGATATATTGAGTGTTTACTTCCAAATGAGAGTTAAAAACATATTTTTCAAGTGGTGACAACTATGTTAAGTTTTTCTTAAAAACAAAGTTTTATATATAGTAAATAACAAAAATTGTTTTTTCAATGGGGTCAAGTGACACCACTCGGCTCTGTGGCGTCGCCCATGAGCTAAAGAATTTTCCTTTTTGACCCAAAGTCCCACCCATTATCGTGAATCGCATACCTGCACAGTTTCTCCTACCTCCAGTATTCGCGAGCCTACTTGATTCAAGACAAGAACTACTTGGGCTCAGCTGTTGGCTCGACTACTGAACGAGGATAACCAATTTGGCTCAAATCTGTTCCTTTTCCTTTGCAGGGCCCAAGTACACTCAAATAAGCTAGTCTCTATGGACCAACTCTCCTATAAATAGTGAGCCTCCACCTCCATAATCTCTTTTTTTCTTTGGCATAGAGGTTTTGGTTTTCCATATTCATACCTCCATTACTGCTCTTCTCTTTCCCCTCCTAAGACCGCCCCAACTCTCCCCCCTAGCACAACTCTTTTAGATCAGTGCCAGCTAATGGTTGCAAGATTTCCCAAAAGGCTTCCTCCAATCAGCCTACTCATCTTCAACCGTCCACAAGGGTCCATCTACCACTCTTCATCAAGTTTAGAGCCCTTTTATTGATAAAATGCTTGTGTGTGTTTGTGTGTGTGTGTGTGTGTGTGTGTATATATATATATACATATTTTGCCCTAGTACTTAAATTTCTAATATTATGAGCCTTTGTTACTCGTATGTTCTAAATGCAAGAAACAGACGTCTGACACAGAAAACAAGGATATGGATATGGGACATCTGTCAACACGTCTGGTTAGGAAGCTACTGGCAAGCATCTCTGGCAAGTTTACTACCAACTGTTTATAGAATTCTTTATTTTCATTTCAGAAACGATTGCTTTCAAAATAAGTTATTTTCCCTAGTGAGCGGCAGAAGATTTACAAATATGCACAAAGTGATGTCCTGATGTCCCTCAACCTAGGGATTATATGAATTCAATGCATATGTTTCTGATACGTGTAACCGACTCGGGTGTAACATAGTTGATGGTGTAGCATTATTTTAGGAAAATTTTAGTTGTCCATTACATAACTATCCTTTTGTCTTTCTTTTTCTATTTCCAATGGTTTGGGTGGCAGATAACCAAAAAAAAAAAAGTCTCATGTCCTCATGTTTCCACAAGTAATTGTTGAGTATCTCTGCAATGGCAGGAATCAGATAAAGATATTAGCCACAATTTGATGAACCAGCAAAAACAAAAACAAAAAGTCATTTCAATGTGCCGATATCAGAGTTAATTAACTGAAATCGCAGAAACCAGGTTCCTTTGTCTGCAAATTATTCTGATAATGATGGCCATTATCTGTTTATGTATACCATCTAACACTTCATTTTTTGAGATTCAAGGAATTTTTTGCATCTTTGATTAACAATATCAAAGGTCAAAAGAATCCACATAACGATTTTTCACTTTAGTTTACTATTGCAACTTTTGCATGCGAGATGGGGTTTCTAGAACCATACTGTCAAGAATTTATTTTTTATTTTCTCTGTTAAGTTAATATTGTTTTTATATAGAAACTCCATTGATATAATACTAGTCTACCAGAGAATCAGTCACCATGGTGTTGAATGCAAAAGATATAGGGGAGGGAAAAGCAAGCCCATATTAAATTCTTCCTTATTTTTCAAACACTCCAAATGGCTAATAAATTAGATCTGTTCAAAGAATCAACAATTCTTGTTTTCCTTTTCTGACAACTGAGTCTCAAGATCAAGAAAACTAAGTTGTTCATAATAAGGGGGAGAATGAATATAATAATAAAATGCCAAGACAGAATCAAGACAAGAGGACTTCATTCATTATACATGCTGAATGCCAGATAAGATAACATTCAGAGTTTGAAAGTATGCAATCAGCTGAATCTTGTCAGAATTCATACTTCTTGTCACAATACCTTCCAGGAGGATAAGATAAAATATATAATTACACACAATCAGATCTATGAAAAGAATGCCACATCTATATGGTATTTTTTATAAGAACATACCCGAGGGGCACGGGCTCCCATTTCTTGGAATGCTCTAGGATTTTGCAGAAATGCTACAACTTCATTCATTTCTTCTTTCATAGATTCAACACTTGCAAAGTCTTTCAACCGTATAGGGGGGTTCTTCACCCTCTACAAATATGAAGAAGTCATGGACCTTGCAAATTGTTTCATCAAGAATTGTCATGATCATATGATATGAGCAAACTTTTTAGCATCGGGACAAACCTTCATCTGGTCAAAAGCAGTACTAATCGGATCAACACCAGCCTTCTTCTTGCGTTTTATTCTCTTCACTCTATATTTAAAATAAGCTTTCTGCAAAAATAGCACATATATAATTAATGCAGAAACAACTTTATCTAAGAGGTATAATTTGTCCAGGTAGAAAGGATACATATTAATGACATGTAACAATGCTGGCCCCGGCCCACCCCCAACATTCATTTCCAAACCCAAAAAACTAGTTCAAAGTTCTAACAGCTAAGCTGCGGTGAGGAGTAGAATATAAGTCACAAGTACCAATCCTGCCTTCATAACTGACAAAGTCTGACCATTGACGCTGATTGAGTTTTTTCCAAAGGTACAACAAAACAGGGTAAAGAAAGTAGCCCAAGATTATAAACTTAGATTAGCAACATGGGAATCTAAGAATGTTAACACCAACGGAATTAGTCAATACTATGATTAGAAGGAAAATTATGATAGCATGCTTACAAGAGATTAAACGGCTAAGGGAGAAAGCAAAGAAATAGATAATCCGAGATATAAAATCACTCATGCCGGTAAAGATAGACATAGAAATTGTCTAGGAGTAAAAGTAGCTAAGCACCTTAAGAATAAAGTATTGGTATATCTTGGAATATTCTAGATCTTAGGTTGAGATTTCATTAGTCACATATGAAATAAGAATCAAGGATACGAAATGGTTCATGATGGATTTGGTTTTGGAGATTGAAATGAGGCGGGGAGATTTTACAACAGCATTTGATCTTATAGTTACCAACACTTTCTTCAAAAATGGAAAAGAACACTTAATAACTTTGAAGAGTCATTCTAATAAAAGTCAAATAGATTCTTTTCTTGTTAGAGATGTAAACCGCTAAAGATGTAAAGATTGTAAGATCATTTCTAAAGAGAGCTTAACATCACAGCATATGCTTATAATACTAGATATTTATGTTGAAGGACAACACAGAACTATAAAAGATATAACAAATCTACAAACTACATGGTGGAATATTTAACATGAGAAATTAGAGAATTTTTAAGGACAAAATGTTTAAAGAAGCCAAGCGAAAAGTGAATGCTGACACTAGTAATATGTGGAATACAATGGTGGAATGCATTACAAAAAAAAGTTCTTGAATAGTCGAATGGGAAAGATCCAATGACTGAAGAAACTTGGTAATGGAATGACGAGATTCAAACCATAGTAAAAGGAAAAAAAATATTTTAAAAAGTGACAAAATGATAGAAAATATGACAATTTTAGGAGTGAAAATTCTAGGTGAAGCAAGAGTGTCTTGGTTAAAAAGTAATTTGATAATATTATAAGGATAAGAAAAATGCTTGAATAATAAAGAGCGAGCATTTTAGTACTATATATAAAAATAAAGTAATATCCAAAATTGTAACAACTATAGAGATATTAAATTGATAATTCATACGATGAAGTTGTGAAAAATAACAATAGTAGCACATAATCGAATTAAATTGATGCCAAGTAAATCAACTAGAGAATTAAAAAGTACAAAGAGGGAAAAAACAAAAGAAATCTTTATATGGTTTTCGTAGACTTAGAAATGATTGATGATACTACCCCTAAAGTTATAATATGGTGGGTGTTGGCAGTGACGTAGCCAAGAATTTTATTCAGTTGTGTCATTCAACAAATCATCATAGTGTGTGTTATTTGCATGACATTCCATAGTGTGTGTTATTTGCAGATGATATTGGTTTAGTGAATGAGATTATGAAAGGAGTCAGTGCTAAATTAAGAGTTTATAGATAATCATTACAGTCAAAAAAATTTAAAAGAAGTAGGAGTAAAACTCAATACATGTGTTAAAGTATTTATTTTTTGTGTTAAGAATATTATTGTAATTATGTCATGATGTGTCCTATGCAAATTGATGTGAGGGAGAGGGAGACTAATTAAGTTCCCAAAACCCTATTCTCTTCTTCTCTCTGTTTTTTTTCCTTAACCCTAAGTTCTCAATCTCTTACACTTTAACTTAGTATCATAGCATTCGACCGTGTCCCTCTGATAATCAAAAACTTCTTGGTAGGCAAACGAAGTTGTTGGCGTCAACATCTCAACACTGACATCATCCTGTCATCAGCACTCGTATGGATGCCCGTGGTCGCTAATTACACCTCTCGATTTGTCTCGATCTCCTCTTTTTCATGGTGATTTTTTCAAAAAACAAAATGGAACTATTTGAAGGTTTTTCTCTATTTTCAATTTTTTAAAAGTCTGTGATTTTTTTTCGATCTTTCAGATTGGCGTAAAATCGAGTGGTATAAACGCTATCATCCTCAATCTCATTAATATTTTATCGGTGCTAATGGCACCTTTTTTGAATCTACCTCTTTCACTTAAACAAATAAGAAGTTATCATCCGACGTTATTTGTTGTTGTGGGAGGGCTCAAGGGGAGCCTGTTTCTCCTACTTTACCTCTACCACTCACTCTCCCTATGTAGATGTCATCGGCTCATCTTGAACAAGTGTATCAACAATCTCGAGATAAAGGAGCTCTAACTTCTTAGTCTAGAAACCAGCATTCTCATTTTGTTGCGACACAAACTCAAGATCTTCCATGTAGTCTCTTTGCCCAACACCTTCATCTTCCACGTTGGAGGCTCCTGATCCTTCACTTTTTTCCTCTAGATGATGATTTACTTATAGCTCTACGCTGAGGTAATGTACTCGTACTCAACATCCTATTGTTCAATATGTGTCCTTTCAGCTCTTCATTTCTTTGCTAGTACATTGGCTACTATTTTGATCACTTCCTCTTACTAGCAAGTTATGTCTTCGTCTGAATGAAAGCAAGCTATGGATGAGAAAATTAGTGCTCTTCATAAAAATCAAACTTGAGAACTTACCCCTCTTTCTTTCGAGAAAAAGGTTGTCGAATGTCGTTAGGCGTACACAATCAAATACCTACCTAATGGGTCTGTAAAGCACTTTAAGGAGTGCTTGGTGCCAAAGGCTATACTCAGATATATGGTGTTGATTACATGGAAACCTTTTCGCCTTTGGCCCTCCTTAATTCTAGTTGGGTTCTTCTCTCTATTGCAACTAGCTATGAAGCACGGGTACTCCGAAAATTATGCCGTACATGTACCGAGCACGCACCGGGTACAAGTACGACATCAGTACATACCAAGTACTCCGAGAAATTATTGGGTACTTTTTCAATTGTTGGATACGGCACCGATACGTTTTGAGTACACCATTGGCATGTTTATGTACGGTAGCAGTACGTTTTGGGTACAGCAGTGGTACGTTTTTTGGTATGTGAATGGATATGTTGGAATTTATGTGAAACTTTTAAAAATTAAAAGAGTACTAAAATAAATAATAAATTATTTCTTTTGATATAAAGATAAATTTAAGTAATATGATTTAAATTCTTTAATTTAATAAAAATGTTAAAATTTTTAATTTGTGTGAGAATACATCTTCTGATACTTTCACTCAAAGTTTGCGACTGTCGAAAACAACTTTCAACCAATATAATTGGCATAACAATTGTCATCCAACCAAACAAGTACTAGCAATTGCCAGAGACAGCCTTGGGACGACAATGCTAATATGATCTAACATTTATTTTTCCTCTCAGCAGCTAAAAATAATTTTGTATTTAGCATATATGTAATGCAATGCTAAAAAGTACAAAAAATAAATAAATTTACCATTGTACCATAAGCGTACTCGTACCCTATGTTTTTAGATTTCATCGTACAAGCATACCCATATCGTACCGTACCTGTACTGCGTACCCTCACTTGTGCTTCATAGGCAATTAGTCAACCTTGGCCCTTGTATCAACTTGATATCAAGAACGCCTACTTTCATAGTGATTTTCAGGAGAAAGTTTATATGACTCAACCTGTTAGCTATGTTGTATCTGGCAATGAGCACCTTGTTTGTCACTTGCATAAGGCTCTTTATGGATGGCAGCAATCTCCCTCTGTCTGATTTGATCACTACAACTCAGTCGTTCTTACCTATGGTTTTTTGCATTCCACTTCTGATCATTCTGTTTTTGTTCGTCATTCTTCCGGTGAAACTATTATGATAATTGTATATGTTGCTGATAATATTTTTTCCGGTGATGACTCTTTTGATAATGTTAATTTAAAGCGACATTTGAGTTAATACTTCCATACCAAGGATTTAGGTTCTCTTTGATACTTTCTTTGGATCGAGGTTACACGCACTTCTCGGGGCATTTCTCTATCTCGAAGAAAGTATATTTTTGATCTTTTATCTAAGACCCATTGTTTTGTGCTCGTCCTATTGATACTCCTATAGATCCTACGATTAAACTTGATACTAATTTCGGGGATCTATTTCATGATGTTGGTCGTTGTCGCCGTCTAATTGGAAAACTTATTTATCTCACAATTACTATAACTGACATTACTTGTGTTGTTGGAGTAATTAGCCAATATTTGTGTGCACCTCGTCAGCCTCATTACGATATTGTCAGTCATATCTTACATTATTTGAAGATTGCTCCCGGTCGAGGCTTGCTGTGCCTTTTGATTCTTTGCCTACTCTTGGCTTTAGTGATGCAGATAAGGTTGGTAGTCGTTTTGATGGGTTGTCTACCTCCAGCTATTGTACCTTCGTCGATGGCAATCTTGTTACTTAACGTAGTAAAAAGAAAATAGTGATTGCTTGTTCAAGTGTTGAAGTTGAATATCGTGATATAGCACATACAGCTTCAAAGATGAGGTTACGATCTCTTCTACTTGATTTTAGCATTACTGCTCCTTATCCTATGCACATGTTTTGTGATAATAACATTATCATTTTATTACTAATAATCCAATCTTTTATGAGCGGACTAAGTATATCGAGATTGATTGTTACTTCATCCAAAATTTGTTGATGCAAAAGCGTATTTTCACTCCTTATATTTATTTGAAAGATTAGCCGGGCAATATTTTTACCAAGCCTTTAGCTTGTTCCTCTTTCCACCACTTGCCTTTCAAGCTGGACATATTTAAACTCTATGCTCCAATTTGAGGGGAAGTGTTAAGAGTATTTATTTTTTTGTCTTCAGGTACTATTGTAATTCTATCTGGGTGTGTATTATAAAAATAGATGTGAGGAAGAGGGAGACTAATTATGTTCTCAAAACCATATTCACTTCTAATCTTTTTCTCTTCCTCTTCCTTAACCCTAAGTTTTCAAATCTCTTACACTTTAACTAAATGAAATGTAAATTTAGTACTAATAGTGAATAATTAAATATTCAAAATCACGAGATATCAAATAATAGAATCAAAGCTAGTTGGCTCAAGTGGAGTGGTGCTTCTGGGTTCTAGCGTACTATTGGTCCAACGGTGACGGATACCAACAAAACTGGTAATGAAAAATTATAGAACAATTATTCGACCAGCAACACTATATGGGACAAAACGTTGGGTTGTTAGGAAAATCACGGAAATAAAATAAGTTTTGATGCAATTAAACTGTTGAGGTGAATGTGTGGTAAAACTAAAGAAGATAAAATTAAAAAATAAAAACATTTGTAAAATTGTAGAGGTCACGCCCATTGAAATTAAATTGAGAGAAAATAGGCTGCTAAGGCTGTTTGGACACATACAAGCATACAACGCAGATCTATATGGGTAATAGTGAAGAAAATTTGAAGTCGAGCCTTTCCAACAATAGGGCCAAGATTGTTGTTAATGGAAATACTAAGGGAGAGAAGAACTAAGTTGTTATGTGATGGTGTAGTAAGAAAGAATATGGTGTAGTTTGACTTGGTTTAGTTAGTAGAAAAGGCCGCAAGCTTTTGTAGGTCTTACACCCTCAAAGATTTTAGTATTGGAAACTTCTAAAGAAAGAGATTACCAGAAAGCAGAGCCCTCCAGTGAAGTAGCAAAAAACCAGATCTCAATCAACATTATATGCTTTTTAACAGCTTGAGTCTCTTCAAAATCTAAAGTCAAATTAACAGAAGTCCAGGAGGACTTGGACCATGCTGGAATTGCAAGGCACAATGATAAAGGATTTCAAGTGAGTCTAGCAAAAAGAAATTTTCATGTTTAAATCTTTTAAATAATTGCTGAAATAAACAAATGTCGTTTAAATGGGAATAACAGTGGCATTACAACGCTCCCTTGTGCCTACAAACACGTTGAGTTTGATAAAAGCAATGCATAGAACAAGCGAACATAGAAATTGCAATAATAAAAATGCAAGCATACCAGTCTCCGCAGTTTCCGCAAGTTTGGATCTCTTCGAAAAGGTCCATAACCAAAAAGCCTTGGAAGTTTTCTTTTCATAAACCGGAATAAATAAAACAATGTATATCCGTATATAAAGCTTCTAATGAAAAACCATAGAAACCATTGAATGTCATCGGTTTTCCTGGACTTAAAACTCATTTCTGCCTCAGATTGCCATTTCAAGTACCATGTCGAGCCAACAGTCTGATCTGTAAACTCAGGCCAAGCCATCCCCAATTGCATCCTCACCTGTAATAGAACAACAAAATGAGTATTAAGACAGACCAGCCAACGTTAAAAACCACTAACCATAATATAGTCTGCAGGAGTGGATCTTTAAGGAAATAATCATAGATTCAATTTCAAAGTGCCAAGCTACTGAGATTATAGAGGAATTACTGGGAAAGGGACGATAAACTCCACAAGGGGAAAAACAATCATCATCATTATGTCATCATTCATATTTCTGATTTTCTCCAAAGCCCACTTTCTCGCATATGATACAATTTTAGTATTCCACAAACCAATGAAGCATTGTTGAGAGATCCTCATTATCAAGAGAAACTGTTGGCGAAAATCCAACTCTGAGAAAGGGATCCACATGAGCTGAACAGCAGTTGGGATACCAAAGGCAAGCATTCTTAAATACAAACCATCAAAGCCTCCAAAGTCTTCAAATAGCATTTCAAATTCCTGTAAAAAAGAATGTTAAAGTTACAACACAAACTAAAGATTTGCATGAGAAATAAAACAGAACCTACACATTTATAAAACTATGACCTTAAGATCAACAAAATATTCCTTGTCATCTCCCTTCAGTGCAAGATACATGGCAGCCCAGTCATGTCTGATTTGGGCATTCTCTACAAGTTTCCTGGACACAGCATAAGGAACTGCCATCGTATCCATTTCCCACCTATTTCTTTCTTCATTATACCAAGTCTTTGATGCCACTCTATCCCGATCCAGAAGAAGACGTTCCTACAAAGTACACTTACCAACAATACTTAATATAAATCCAGCAAACATAATGCATAAATTATTCTGTGCAAACAACCAACAGTAAATTTCAACCCATAAATAGATAATTTATGAACCATGTTCATCCGCAATTGTTTGCTTAAAATGTTACACACGTATTCATGTATGTTTAAACAAACCGAAGCAAGTGCTTTCAACATATCATACTGCCATAAACAAGACCGGATGCAATACTATTCAGTCAAAATAAAAAAATCTTTTTCTTTTCAAAATTATCTACATATTAATAGACCCCTGCCTCCATCCTGTATACTCTTCCAAGCAAGATTCATATTAGCAATTAAGCCCTAATGTTAAATTCCCCAACTCCATTTCACCAAGCGGAACAGTTTCAATGACCAGCCGACTTCTACTTTCAAACGAATTGACCACCTATGCACCCCTTGTACCAATCAATTCAAAGAGGATTCTCAAACCCAATGCCCTCCCATCCAACAAATAAAATAAAAATAAAAGTTTATTATGACCGCAGACAGAATTCGATGGAGATTTTTCCTTTAGCTCTATCGTGATCACACACTGGACGATGGTTTTACAAGTGGTATTGCATTCTTCAGTCAAGCCACAGGTTCAAGCATCACTCATTGTCCAAGTTTCTAAACAACACCACCATACCCTGGAATTCAGAGTAATAAAAATTGTAAACTACAAACCCTTGTACAACCACCAAGTTCTAAGAATTCAAATCCCCTATACTCTTTCCAAAATGCAGTCAAATCCAATGCAAATAATATAATGAAATCAGCAATGCTTCCAACCTGGGGAAAATAGATGCTTACAATATGTGTTGCATCAACTGACCTTCTTTCCCTACCACCTCTCAAACGCTTTCCTTGGACACAGGTAATCCTACTCCTATTTCTAGTTGTGAAATGATATCCCATTTCTAACTTTGTTTTCATGGATCATCTATCTCACTCGTATTGTGCCTTTGGATCCCAGATATATTTTGTGTCCGTTCTTCAGAACTTCCAGAATGCACTTAAGGATCCCAAGTGAAAAAAATCCATGTGTGAAGAAATGCGTGCACTTAAAAAAGATGATACTTGGAAAGTAGAAGAATTACCTAAAGGAAAAGAAACCGGATTGATGCAATTAGGTATTTACTACGAAACATAAGGCAGCTGGTACAGAATAGTGTTGCAAGACTAAATTGGGAGTAAAGGGAGTTACCAATGGCATTGATTATCTTGAGACCTTTGCCCTAGTGGTAAAGTGGATTCTATAACAATTATTCTTTCCCTTCCCTGACAGCAAATATGGATTTCTCTCTCCATCAACTGAGGTGAGGAACACCTTCCATGGTGATCTAGTGGATGAAGTTTAAATAAATATTCTACCATGGTTTCGCTCCCAAATAACAGTGGCAAGGTATGCAAGCTAAAGAAGTCCTTGCATGGGTTGAAACGGTCACCGATAAGGTCAGGTTTCACCATAGTCAAGCTGGGTACATACTGTTCATCAAGCACTCCTCATAAGAGAATGTAAGTGCTTTGATCGTGTGTGTAGATGATATTGTGTTAACTGGAAATGACATTGCAGAGAAGATGAACTTGAAGAAATACTTGGCGAAGGAATTCGAGATAAAAAACTAGGAAGAATTAAAATATTTCCTAGGGATTGAAGTGGTTAGATCAAAACATGGCATTTTCATTTGTCAAATGAAGTATGTTACGGAGCTGCTAAAGGAGACTCGAAAGTTGGGATGTAAACCAATTGATATTCCAATTGAACAGAATCACAAACTAGAAGTCAGTGAGGGGAGACACCTCGGTTGATAATGATTGGTATCAATTATCAAAGATTACTCACACTGGCATAGCATATGCTGCTAGTGTGGTAAGTCAGTTTATGCATACACCTCATAAAAATCATTTGAAAGTTGTATATTGAATTTTGAAATACGTGAAATCAACACCTGGTAAGAGATTTTTTTTTTCTAGGCATGATCATTTGCAAGTGGAAGCTTACATGGATGCTCATTGGGCTGGATCAATTATGTACTGGAGATCTAATTCAAGTCACTGCACATTTGTTTTATGTTTCTTTTTCTTTTTCTCTTTTTTTTTTTTTGATACATAAGTGGGAATAGGACACTAAGGTTTGAAGTCAGGAGTATGTGTATGAAACCTCTTGCCACTTAAGCCACCTTTACACTCAGGTTATTGCACATTTGGGGGTGAAACTTGGCGATTTGAAACTATAAAACAGTAGTATGTGGTTGCTAGGTCAAGCGCAAAAGAAGAATTTAAATCCATGCCCCTTGGGATTTGTCGCGGTTGAAGTGCCTATTAAAAGAATTAGGGTATGATCCTCATAGGCCAATGAAACTATATTGTGATATCTTTGCACCAACTTTAGGAAGAGTGCTAAGGATTCTAGACATTTCATTTGTTTATATTTGATTTTCTTTTAGTTAGAAGGATATTTTTCTAATTTGGAGCTTAAAGTATATATACAAAGGATTAGAAGAGAACCCCAATTTTGATATTCTCTCCATCAAAAAATTTTCTCTCTCTTCCTCCCTTCTCTTCATCTTTTCTGATTCAATATTTTCAAGTTTTCTTATAATGCCAAACTCCCTTCCCCAACTAAGCCTTTTAGCATTTTTGTATAGGCTTCTTATATTCATAAACCTCAATGTGTTTAATTATCTATTATTGATAATGTATTTAACCTTTATATAACTTTTAGTTTACTTTTCCAAATATTTTCATAGTTCTCCAAATTCTTTTGTCATTTCCCTTATGTTTTTGAAACATTTTGCAAACGTTTCCATTTCCATGCAAATCAAATCAACATACCAAAACAAAATTTTCACCTTGATATTGAGTGAAATAAATCTATGCTTGTTGAAGGTGATGTTTGGAAATAAAATAATTCTTAATGTTGTACATTCCCCGATTAATGAGGGGGAAGTTGGATATCAACACACTACCAAAAAGTAGAGGAGTGATATTTCAAACACAAAATTATAATAATAACTGTAGCAATGGCAGTATATTGATGATAAAGATAACAATAATAGATGCTTAATTGAGAATTTTTTAAACGAATAATAAAAAGAGGTGATGGAGCTATTGAAATAAGCAACTTTATAGGAAACTATGGATATATGTGTGTATGTGCGTGCGCGTGCGCGCGCATGTACACAAACGAGTTGAGTATTGACTTATAAAAAGGCGAAACAAAAGTTTAGCCACGAGTTGGATAAATATCCAAATAACTAGAAGGCCAGAAGGTTATAGGAACTCTTTTGAAAACCCCTATAAATCAATTGAGCATGTCACCTAATCACCATAAAGCCAATTAAACACAATGCTTTGAAACTTATTTTGTACTTGTGCTAAAATAAATGCACAATGCACAAAAATAAATAGATTGACGGTGAGGGAGAGATTGATTTAGGGCAAGTGCAAAAGAACACTCGTCAAGTAAAAATTATATATGGTAGTGGAAAAGTAGGCTTTTTGCAGAAAACTATAATTATGCTTGGCAATAAAGTGTCAAACCCAGTGTTACCAGAAAACACTAATACCTAATCAATTTACATATTGGAGCTTACGTTTCAAAAAAAGGTACACTTCAAAAAATGAAACACTTCGGTCCAAACACTGAATTTTAGCAAGTCAAAAAGCAATCAGAAAATTTTTTCCTTTGTAATCCGAAAGATTTCTTTAGCAAAGAAAATCATTTATAACGAACCAAAATCAAAGGAGAGTAATAAGAAAAAAATGTAACAATGGGCCATAACTCTCTTTAAAATGTGGTTCTAGATCATAATGTGAAGGACAAAAATGGACTTAATTCTTAAAAGACGAATGCTCCAAGGCCAAGTTTGGATGGCAAGAATCGAAGAACAAGAAAGGGTCTCTCCTTCATAAGAATCTCATACCCAATAATGTGATAGCTGCCTAATATTATTCAGCTCTTTGGATAATTCAGGAATCTTATCCTACAAAAAGATTAAAATTGCATCCAAGTGTTTGATTTGACCATTTCTGGATCTGGTCGATCATGACGTTGGCAGCACTCAGGTTGACGATGATTGAGTTCGAAAATGGTCAAAGGGTAGGATTCAATCGACGATGATTCAGCTTTACTTTTGGTTCGTCGACGATGGTCATGTTGGGGATTAACCACGACAATAATACCACCCACAAGCCTCTTAAATCACGCACACGCCACAAAAGAATAGAAACAAGTAAGAAAATAATCACATGAACACGATACACAGATTTTACGTAATTCGGCAAGTTGTGCATTTGTCTACGGGCTCACACTATTCACTAATTTCCTTGGGAGAATACAAGAATAATGTTTTGGGACAAAATTATGAGAGAAAACAACACTCAATCTATCAACAGCTACAACCTAACTAGGTTTAATAGTTCGGTCCCGTAATAAACCGATTGATCCATCTGACAAACCGATCGATCGGTTATCGATTCTGATTGATCTATCCATCAATCTATTTTGAACTACTTACAGTATTGTTACAGACCAATCGAACGGTCCCAAGACTAATCGATTTGTCATCAATCCTGATCAATCTGTCCATCAATCCGTCTGGAAAAACTCGCAATACTTTTGCAAACCGATCGATCGGTCTCAAGACCAATCAATCCGTCTCTCTCCTGATGGATTTTCTTCACATTTCCAACAGGTTGAGGGGATGGATCTAGGTGATCGATGATGAGGTTCCAAATGGGTGACAATGCTCTCTCTATCTTTCTTTGCTTTTTTCTTTCTTCTTCAAAGATTGATTACTTCTCCCTAGAACCTCGCTCTAATACCATGTTACAATAGATAAGAATAATTAGAAGAACAAGAGAGTTTAATCCCGAAGGTTAGCTCCCTTAAATATTTATAGTTAAACCAAAATATTATTAATTTACATAAATAAACCACAACAATTTTGCTCCTTCCCTAGCAGAGACCAAAATAACCAATATAGGTTTTATCATTAGTGGTTAGTCATTTCATAACTATAATAAAAGCCGAACGTGACCAAACATTTCTCCCCCCATCGAGAACTATTACAATTACTAAAATGCCCTTTTTACATTTCCTCCAAACTTCATTTTCTGCCAAAGCCCTAAATGCCCAATCACAAAATAGCCAAAATTAATATACAAGCATTCTGTAGATTGCAAGAGGTTAGAGCAACAGTTTCCTTCTATGGTTTTTACATTAAATTTTAACTTTTATAATATGATTCTTTACATTATAATATTTACTGTTAAAATTTAAAATTAATAAAATTAACTATATATTAATAATTATATTTGTACATTAATAACAATTAATTTAGCACATGCAAAGCATGTGCCCAACACTAGTTGTAACTAAAAGAAAAACCAATAAAAATTATTTTTAATAAATTATAAGCTTTTAGAGTTAAAGTTCCTACCTCTACTATTTGAAAAGTTGTTCACCCAGGGAAAAATAAAATCATAGTTCTTGCCAATGTCCAAAAAATCCATTTGCACACATGCACACACGCACACACACTTAAAAAGGAGAAAAAAAACATTGAGTGTTTAGGATAGCTTATCCCAAATAACTTATTTTCGTTTTTTTTTTAACTTAGTCTTATATTTGTCTTCAAATTTTTTGAGCTTTTCGAATCCTCTCATCATGAATAATTAAAAAGGTAAAAATTTAAACCAAAAAGTTAAAAAAAAAAAAAAGTTTAGAAAAGACAAAAATAAGTCACTTTTCAATCAAAATACAGCTTATTATTGTCTTTAGTAAACCTTTTTCATCATTGATCAATTTATTTTTTACTTTTTAGATTTGTTATGACGAGGGGAATTCGAAAAGTAAAATTTTGAACACAAATATGAAAAATGTGTAAAAAAGATGAAAATAAGCTATTTGGAAAAAGCCCTCCTAAACACTTATTATATCCCAAATCCACGCCACTATGAAGCGCATTTTACAATGTAGAGTCGCCTTTAACCACATAACAACGACATCCCAACACAATGACCTCCCTAAAGCTTTTCAAGAGAAACAAAGTTTTTGCTTTCACAACAGAGCATGCATAAAAACAGATTTCCCCTCCCCATTTTCAAAGTAACTCCAATTCAAACTGGCACCCATTACCAAACAAGCAAATCAAAGTTGAATTGATTATTCCCCCCAGGACAGGCTTCCGAGCAAACAAATAGACCGCTTTCCCAGGATAAAAGACAAAAAGAAAAAGTGAAAAAAAAAAAAAAAAACTCAGCCGCATCTGTATTGGTAGTCAAAAGACAACAATCGTTTATCCCAATTTACCTCGAGATTTTTTTAATCTCTCATCCCTATTGAGCTTCTTGCTGCTGTCTAGATCTAACCAAGAAATGTATATTCCTTCAATTAATTTTCTCGTGTGACTTGCCATGCTTTAAGTGCAATACCTATATTCCATCAATAATTTTTCTTTGTTTGAATAGACATAGGTAATAAGGATAAGGCACAAGTCACTCGACTGTAAAATAGAGATATTAAGATAAAATGTGACATGTATTATGAAAAGAAATTGAAAACGAGTAGATAGAAAGCAAAAGCAGTTGCAAATCAACAACACGGTAATCATTAGAGAGATATCCATGGATTCTCTTGCAGACAACCATATCCAAGATTATCATTAGAGAGATATCCATGGATTCTTGTACAGGCAACCATATCGAAGATTAAAATAGATAAAAGCATCACGACAAGATTACAATAGACACTACAAGATTAGCTACATTGGAGAAAAAAATGAAATATTAAGCTAATTAATATTATAACAAACTATGAAAATTTATTCTGGAGACAATAATCTCTTTTGCTAAAGATCTTAATTTTTTGAACTCTTGGTTCTAGAAAGGCTCCTAATCCTCTTCTTTGTTTTTTGGTTTTTTTTTTTTTTTTTGGTACAAAGAAGGCCAGAGGCCTTGGGAGAGGGGGATGGAGAGTTGAACTCACAACTAAATGAACCACCTACAAGGCCCTTACCACTGGGCAACACGGCTGCTTCTAATCCTCTTCTTTGTTACAAATAAATTAATATTGCCAAATACTCCTATGCACAGTACACATCTTTCCCTGATTATTTCTCCACTCTAATAATTAATAGCATAAAAGGACTTCTAAAAATTATTACTCCATCCCGTTTTATGTGGCGTGACAGATCACGTGCCCAATTCAAGGAAAGAATCTTCAAATAATTAATTTATAAAAGTTTCCTTGCTTTATTTGAATAAATGTTTTTTGAGAATTGGAATAGCATTTAAATATATATTTGGGAAAAGGTAGCATGGGGCTATCAATTAAAAGTTTTGGGTTTTAGTATTATTGACGGATAAAATGGGATAACAAAAATGGAAAAGACGGACATGTCATATGGGATGAAAGGAGTACTACTGTACAAATATAAATTAATAGAATCATAACCATGAACAAAGTTGGTTTCTAAAAAGTTATTAATGATAGAGATTATTTAGTTAGAATATTAATTATGAGAAGGTGACGTATACATCCCAAGAAATGCAATGAGTGGAAATCCATGAGGACCATAACAGTGATTATTCAGTGCTCTTGTAGCCATGCTCTATACCGTTCATTGAATGACAACTCATTGCCTGTTGGGTAAAACACAATACAAAAGTGATGAACCACACTGTATGAACCAATAACTATCATGTTGGAGCACCACCTAGACTTGCTCCAAGATCAATGAATAATTACTCGACCATGACAAAGGTCTCTCATAGAATGCATGTGATAGTCAAATTTACTGGAATTCCAACCACAATATAGGTAGGGCAAAACACACCTGTTTTTCGGCCACATACTTTTTACCAAATTCAACATTTTCTAGCAAGTTTCTTTTGAGTTCTGACTTAGCTTCTTCACGCCACTTCTTCCAACCATGAAACAAATGGAGGCCAACAGCTTTGGGAACCACAATCTCCTTGTGCCCAAACATCCACTTCAATTCAACTTCTGGAAAACCCTTCACAACCTCATCCACAGGTGTATTTACCACAAAACGCTTTTCATCACCAAACATCTTCATATTCTTTCTGATGCCAACCTCCAGATTCTTTTGCAGGTCTTGCGAATATTTAAGTGCTTGTTTTATACGTTGAGCAAATTCGATTGAATCCTGATCAAAAGAATGTCCAATATCCTCAGCATCCAAAACACTTGGCAGAATCATTTGCTCCCATAATTGTCTTGTTGCACTTTGCAGTTCATTCTGAACGTCAGATTTAGAGAACTTGGTCAGAGGCTTTTTCATCACACTGCAATAGCATGACAGCCAAGACCAGCATGAGTTGAAAATATAAAAAAAATTTAAAGAGGTAACTAAGAAATATGTGGCATATAAAACAAAATATAGCTTGAAATCTTGAATGCAAATAACTTTTATTTATCAACGCCGTGAACGGTACAACTTCCATTGAACTCGGAGTGGTTTACACAAAGAGTGTATGTAAAATATGGAGTATAAAATGCATTAGCAACTTCTAGGTGATTTAGAATGACGAGAATCAACTCATGATCAAAAAATGCTATAAATGTAGAAAATCATTGGAAGAAAATAATAGCGATTCAACAGAGATTTAATTTTTACAAACAGAAGAAGCAGATACGGAAAGATTAAAACAGCCAAAATGTCAGAACCCTGAAAACACATGCCACTAAATTCATACGAAAAAGGTTAGATTTCCAGCATTTCAAAGTTTTGTAGACATACTCATATCTGATCATCCACCTTAAAAGCATTGAGCTGCAATCAATTAGAGTCTCGTGGTCAAAATGATAGATTTGGTCCCTGAGCACGCTTGAAATTTCTTAAAAACTGGCAAGAATTTATGGTGTAGAAAGCATGTCAGGAATTCAGGAATACATTATGTTGACTATAATTATAAAATCAGCGGGTAACCAGACGTCTACTTTGGCGGAAGCAGGTACAGTAGCAGCTCAATGCGTCTTAACTCTTATGTATATCCTGTGATTTAGCCCTTTGTGCCCCCTCCCCACAAAACAATGGGGGTTAAATATCAATATTTTACAATTAATACCATGCAGAATCCTACTATAGTTAATACTTCATTAGTCAACAATATAACTTTTTTGCTCGCTTTTGCACCCTCTCCTCTTCACTATACTTCAGCAGCAACTTTAATGGGATGAGCTAACAAGCATTTTAGCAAAATCTTTGAAAACCCATCTTGATCTGAAGTACAGAGTGCAACCAAGGACATTAACTAGACCTCAGGTATTAGTGCAAGTATTTCATTTTCTATCTGGAGACCAGAACTGCGAGTGTTCCACTTCCACCATATATCTTGAACAGTTGACCTATTTGGGAAGAACTGTGAATTGTAAATCCACAACAATCCCTTAACACTGGAGAGAACTTGAAATTGAAATCCATGGAGCAAACACAAGTAGATTGAAATTTACATTTAGTGGGACTTTAACAGTAAATTGTCCAATTCACCCCCTCTAGGACACTCCAAGTGGGAGTTTTACGCTCCAACAAAATCCATTTTGGCACTGTATTTGTAGGTGCACTGCATCTTACTTGATAAGGTTATGAACTTAGGAAAGTTGCTGCAAGGGTACCAGCACTGGTATGTGCTGCACTGCTGATGCATACAACTATACAAGCTAATCCCTTAATTGGTGACGCTCAAAGCACTCTTAGGCATCAAGTGCAAAAATGTAATGGCAAGACGAATACAATGATTTTTATAGCCGTTTGGCTACTTGCCTACATTCACTGGCATCCCACACCATATATCCAATCCACTAAATCAACATGACAGTTTTGACTAAGTTCATCCAAAACGTTTACAATCCACTAAAGTGCTATCAATGGGTTAAACCAAACTTTCACAATCAGCAATGAACAATCAACAAATAAATAGTGTTTGCACGGCTCATTTCGAAACACTTTCAATTCTTACACGCTCAAAAGCAAAACAAACAAAGAAGCTAAGCCAGACATTCACACAATTTTGGCAGCAATAAAGCCACACAATTAAAAATATAAAACAATGACACAGAATCAAACAAACAAACTATAGCTGCAGTAATCAACCGAGACAAAAAAAAAAAAGTTTTGTTCAATGGTACCACGCAAGTTTCCCATCAACAACTTTGCAAACAGTATGTGAAATTCGTCCCATAAAGGATCAGATACAGATGCATATATAGTGATGCAAATTCCTTATCGTAAAATTGCAAATTCATTTACCTTTCATTGCCCTGCCACCTCATCTCCCGTCTAAACTTCTCTAGCAATTGCTCACTTTCTCTCTCAATGAAACAAAGTTCCCTCACGCCAATGCTTAGAGCCATGGTCTCTCTCCTCAAAATCCGATCCTCGATGTCGCCTACCTTCTCCCATATCCGATTGTACTCCTTTTCACCACTGCCCATTTCCTCCTCCAATTTGGCCATCCGTTCCTTCACCTGCTCTCTATCACTCTCACCACCATCCCTCCTGAACAAACTCTCTTCTTCCCTCTTGGCCTTCAACACCGAGTCGAGGATTTCCTCAGACTGCTTAACAAACTTTCCTTTCTCAACTTTCAATTCCCTCAACTCCGCATAAAGTCCCGTCATTATCTCCTCTTGCAACTGCCTTTTTTTCAACTTCACCTCTCTTAATGCCTCCTCAGCCGCCTTCAAATTCCCCTTCCCTGACCTAACCTCCTCTATACATCTAAGCAAACCAGACACCGTCCCCAACAACCTTCGCGTGAAACCCGAGTACTCATGATCCTTCTGTTTCAACACTACCTCATTTTCTTTACTTTTGTTCGTCCTCTTTAGCACTTCACTCGCCGCAGGGACCGCGGCAATTGCGGGTAATTCCAACCCGTGGAAAAAGGGAAACAAACCAATAACAATACAAAACAACGTGAACGCAATTGGCTTTGCAATACACTTGAGTGCATTGTTTTCGTCGTCATCATAAGAAAAAGCTGGCTTTGGCCTTTTTTCGATGGGAAAGGATGAGATTGAGGAAGCTTCTGGGAGTCTGACGGTGGCGCCGGCGAAAACTGGCGGTGGTTGGAGGGGATTTTGGGGTTTATGCGAGGATTTGATTGAAAATCTTCGAATTTGAGGACGACCACGACGGTGGTGTTTTGGGGCGAATGAAGAGAAATTGAAAATGGGGTTTCGATGAGAAGAAGAGAGGAGATGGGAAAGGGAAGTTGTGGCGGCGGAAGGGCTAGAAAAGAGAGTGAAATACATCAGTGAGAGAGAGAGAGAGAGAGAGAGAGAGAGAGAGAGAGAGAGAGAGGAGTGTGTGAAAGGTTTTCAAACAAGAAGAGTTTACTGGTGTTTTTGACGCTCGAGAGGGAGAGAGGGTTTTTTGCTACATTTCAGTCTTCTTCTCAAACCAGAGCGGCCTCCTCCCTGTGAGCGGCCTCCTCCCTGTGCCTGCCTGGCGTTTCTGAAACAGTAAGTAGAAAAGAGAGGGAGATAAGATATTGGCTGTTCTTTGTACTCCGCGGCGGGGTGCGGTTTATTACTTGAACAAGCGGGTCTGCCAGCCATACCCGAATGCAGTATTGGGGCATGATGCCGCCAAATTGTTTTCAGGCATTAGATTTTAAAATCTAATCTCAGCCGTTAGTTTTTTAAAAGCCAAACAGTTCCTCCTCCTCCCTCTCGCGCTCCCATTCCTCCCACTTCTGCGCGCCTTTCCCGTTTCTGTTTCTCTCTCTCTCTCTCTCTCTCTCTCGCTCGCGCTCGATGTCCACTCCTTGGTATCTCTCCC
>JAULJZ010158304.1:0-27621 GCA_032270985.1 Heliamphora pulchella | reverse complement strand
ATTTTTTTACTCTTTTTTGTGAAATGTGCAAAAAAATTAACATATTTGATAATGCATGTTTTCAAAGCTAACTTTTTCCACCAAAATTGTTATTTGGTAAATTTTTTTTAAAAAAATGACTTTTTTTTTATAACCAAGTAAAACCATTTCACATTGGAAGGCGAGTGTTATAATTTTAAATAAATACATAAATAGTCTAAAGTTATAAATACTAAAAAAATAAAATAATTTCATCAAATATTACTTTAAAATAATCCTTCTCATATTTCATTCAACAATATGTTACAAACAATTCATGAATTTAAAAAATATCAATATAATATTTTTAACTAATTTAACACTTTACTAATTTTTTTATTTCTTCGATAAATTGTTTTGAAGTACTAGAGCTGATTTGGAACATCTACTAATAAAATAGTCTTATTTTGAGTGATATTAAAGAATTAACATTAAGTAGATTTAGACAAAGTTAAAACTAAAATAGTCTTATTTTGAGTGATATTAAAGAATTAACATTAAGTAGATTTAGACAAAGTTAAAACTAAAGTAATTAGAAACTCTTTATTTGATGGAGGATTAGTTTTAAAATAATTATTTTTGGAGTTAATACAAAAACTTTATTTAGAAAAACTCCTGTTTTTTAACAAATTTAGGAGATCCTAGGTAACCTATTCCTATAGGGCCGGCCCTGGGAGGGCGACCTCCTTGCTAGGGTTGTCAACATTTTATAGAACTAATTTATGTTTGAACTAAAAACGTTATTGGCTGTTTTTGGAGGTCTTTTTTTTTTTATCTTTTTAAAAAATTATTTTATATTTTGGTTACAATTTTTAGTTTTTAGCTTCTTGTGATGAGAAGAATATAAAAAATATGCCCGTTTAAGTCAAATTTTAAAAAAAATCCATAAAAATGAAAATATGCTACAAAAAAGTCAAAAAAAAAACCTGGGAATTGACTTTTTTCGTCTATAATAACTTTTTAAAGTTTTGGTCGAAAACATTTACTCCAAGCATTGCCTTGACTAGAAAGGAAAAAAGAACGGGGAAAACTGTTGGAATCGAAAAACTTCAAAGAACGTTTGGCCCTGTTCCCCGACCAAAAGCTGTTCCCTGATCAAAAGCTGATAAGCTGCTAAGTGACAAATAGAATACCAAAAAGTTTAAATTTAAATTACAAAACTAATCACAAGTAATCAAGTTATATGATCTGTGTATAAATGCACGCACCGTTCAATTCTGTAAGCTACATTAGTTAACTCTTAATTTTATGTTAAATAATATGTTTTTGTTAGTGTTACAATAGTTTCTAGTATCAAAAGAGGTGAGAATGTGGAGTGATGGGCCAAAATACAAGAAAAAGAGCAAAAAGTAATTATGAACATTTATGTCCAGACGAGCGTGTGGATAGTAAGAGACAGTAATATTTCATCCGAACGAGCATCCAAACGTTTGTGTTTAGAGATATTTCGTCCAGCTAGGCATCCGAACGAGACATGGGAATTCAACTACACGAGAATTAAAATCCTAAGACCAACTCTAATTATAAATAGGCAACTTCAGAGTAGAAGACACATTCATTCATTCCAAGAGTCCAAGAAGGCACAGAAGGTGGCGGCTAGAGTTCAAGAAGTGACTAGAAGACCAGAACGGAGATTGGGAATCATCTATTCTTCAAGTTTCATGGATTGTAGCCGCAGAATATCGAGCGACTAAACTCTTCATCCTAGGTTAGATGAAACCCTAGTCTAGCACTTTAGATTTTAGTTTCAATGTATAGTTTCTTTCAATATCAGATTCAACTTTGTTGTATGATTTTCTAGACGCTGAGTTTCTATGAACGAGCTTTATCGTTTTTTCCAAGTTTTCGAGTTTACTTTCTGTGATTGTGATTGTGAGATCATGTAACTGTTTTAACATCAAGTTTTGATTCGAACGTGAGATAAGTTATTCTGTGATAGGACGGATCGTGTTAAGTTTTGCACAGATGATTTGTGCCAATACAAATAGGTTATGCCTGGTTAATTTGGTTAAACATAATCTTTCTTAATCACCCGAGTCAGGTTTGTAGCCAAGACGAGGTTAAGTTAAACTATGAGCAAATAATTAAATCTTAACGAATCTAAACTTAGTTGCTAGCGTAGATTCAAAACCCTACGATCTTTTTTTTCTCATCAAATCAAATATTTTAATTATTTAGTTTATTTACTTATTAGTTTAATAAAAGGAAAACCAACTTTTTGATTAAATAACGAGCCTAACTTTTCAGTTATAAAAAATTGTGATTTAGTTTGATAATCACTATTTGGAATTATACTATGACTTAACTACTATTTTATTGAATACTAGTTAAATTTTGAATATAAATATTTATTTTTGGTACAGTACGACACAGAACATTATACTAATAAAAATTTGAGTTATTTTTATTTATTTTTTATTAAAAAATATATAGCATTAAGATTTCATTAATATGTAATTGGTTATGTGTTTTATTTTAATTGTTTGATCAACGCATTAATTAAGTATATGACACAGTTGCATGTGTTTGATTAAATGTTTTTTTTTATTTTTTTTATTCTTCCAATCAAGATGGTTAAAAAATAAAAAATTATAAATAAACAATAAAAAAAAGTTTAAGACAAACAAAAAACTCAAAAATTATGTGATCCCACAAGACTTAGCATCTTTTAAGTACTATATTTTACACATTTTAATTGTAGGATATTGAACATCCGTAAATTTGAAATCATTAATGAATTGTTGCATTTGAATAAGAATGCCAACTTGGCAAAATATAAAATTCAATTTTATGTCTAATTTGACAAAGCAAACATGCCCCAAGGACCTATTTTCCAAATATATATTAACTTCTACTAGGGGTGCCCCATAGGATGGGTAGGGCGGTAGAGAAAAAAATTTCAACTAATCCATTTTCGGTGGGCGATCGTTTTTTTTAATTTACCATTAACTCACTAATCATTAAAATCAACAAGTTAAGTGATATTTTTTGACATTTTCAATCCACAATTTAATAGGTTGAAAAGTTGTAAAATTTTAAAATTATTTTTTAAAATTCATTTCTAAAAAATTAAAAAAAAATCTATTGTAATTCTTTTTTTAAAAAAATCATATTTAACACATCAAGTAAAAGATCAACTAAAAATAATAGCAATATTCAATAATAATTGTTGATGCGATTTTCTGCACCAATCAAATAAAAATCGATGACTCTGTTAGAAATATGTGATGGTGGTTGCTCAACATCTTTGATGGCTGAGTACTTGCAAATAATGCGTTTGAATGGGCACCGAATGGTGTCCGGTCAATGCCCCTCCGATGCTTAAGTTAGAACACAACTATCACAGTAAAATATAATTGTACAGAGAATAAAAATATAAAATTTGGTCTTTACTCCCTTCTAGATGATCTCTTTATATAGAAATAGATGAGGTGATTATTTAGGATAACTCTCCCATGATCTTAGCCTATCAAGATAATTATAGGCAGGATTTTGGGTACCACTTTAGGCATAATTCTCGGCAACACATTAGGCCTAATTTAAGGAAGGGGACTTTAATTAAGCCATATTATAGGGTTGGCATGCCTGACTACTTAGCTAGACCATTCATGGTCATAGAGTACCTGAAATGGGTTGCTAATATTATTTTGGTACCAAAGAAGGATAGAAGAATTCGGGTGTGCGTCGACTTTCGGGATCTCAACAGGGCTAGTTCGAAGGATGACTTTTCTCTCCTCCATATAGACGTATTGGTAGATAACACCGTCAAGAATGCACTCTTGTCTTTTATGAACATACTTTTAGGGTATAACCCGATTCTGATGGCTCCAAAAGACCGGGAGAAGATTACCTTCACGATGCCTTGGGGTACCTACTATTATAGAGTCATGCCGTTCGGACTGAAGAACGCAGGAGCAACCTATCAAATGGCTGCAACCACGTTGCTGCATGATATGATACACAAAGAAGTAGAAGTATATGTGGATGACATGATCGTGAAATTCAAAACCCGAGAAGGACATGTCGCCGCACTAAGAAAATTATTTGAGTGGATTAGAAAGTACAAGATGCGCTTGAATCCTTAGAAATGTGCCTTCGGAGTTACAACAGGGAAGATGCTTGGATTCATAATCATACAATGGGGCATAGAGGTAAACCCATCATAGATCAAGGCCATTCTCGAAATGCCTCCCCCGAAGAATGAGAAGGATGTAAGGAGCTTCTTGGGAAAGGTTCAGTTCATCAGCCGATTTATCGCCAAACTAACCACTATTTGTGAATCCTTATTCCGACTCTTGAAGAAAGAGACCAAGTTTCAATGGGACTAGCAGTGTCAAAACGCCTTCGAAGTCGTACAGAAGTATCTACAAAATCCTTTGGTTTTATTACCACCAGAACCCTGGCAATCTTCTGATACTATACGTATTAGTGACTGATTCAGCAATGAGGTGCATGCTTGCACAGGAAGAAAAAGTCAAGGTAGAAAGAGCTGTCTATTACTTGAGTAAGAAGATGACCGAATGCGAACGGCAGTATATACATTTGGAAAAGACTTATTGGTCACTAGTTTGGACATCGAAGAAGTTACGTCATTACATGCTAGCATACTGAGTTGTTCAGGTCTCAAGAATGGACCTGTTTAAGTACCTCTCTGAGAAGCCAGCATTGACAGAAAAGTTGGCCCGGTGCCGAGTTTGATTTAAAGTATGTCACGAGTAAATCAGTAAAAGGGAGAGTTGTTGTAGAATTCTTGGCCAACCACCCTATCAACGGAGAAGAAGAGCCTGAGTTTAAGTTTTTCGATGATCAAGTGTTGAAGATTGAGAAGGATCTGTGAACCCTCTTTTTCAATGGAGCCTCAAACCAATACGGTTATGAGATAGGAATACTCCTTGTCATTCCCGATGACTCTCATATCCCTTTGGCCTTTAGGTTGAGTTTTGAGGTCACTAATAATCAAGCCGAGTACAAAGCATGCTTAGTCGGGTTTGAAGCTTCCTTGGAACTAGGGGTAAAAAAGTTGAAAGTCATAGGAGACTCAGCTCTGGTCGTATCCCAGGCAAAAGGAGAGTGAAAGGCTAAAGAAAAAAAGCTGGTTTAGTATCATCGAGAGCTTGGGGCAATAATTTCCTACTTTGAAAGCGTATTGTTCACTCATGTTCCGAGATTACAGAACAAGTTTACCGACGCCTTGGCCACTTTGGCATCAATGATAGACATACCACCCGAGATAAGGATGAGGCCTTTGAAAATTCAACAAAAAGATGCACCTGCGATCAGCAACGTCGCTATTACCCAAGAAGCTAATGATGGGCTATCATGGTATCATGACATTTGAAATTTCATCGAGAAGGGATAATATTCGAGCCGAGCCAGTAAAAAGGACCAGAGAGCTATCAGGATACTTGCTGCATAGTTCGTGATCTGTAGGAAAAAACCTGTACAAAAGAGGATATTTGGGAGTCAATAATCTTTGTGTTGACATGAAAGAGGGACATGAGGTGATGATAGAAATTCATAGAGGAGTTTGCGGACATCACATGAGTGGGATGATGCTGGCTAAGAAGATCCTACGCCAAGAATATTTTTAGATAACCATGGAAGTAGACTGCCATCAATCATTTGAAGGTGCCAAAAATGCCAGATCCACGCAAACCTTATGCATGTATCGCCATCTCAATTTTATAACATGACCTCACCCTGGCCATTCTTAGTTTCGGGAATCGACGTAATAAGAAAGGTTACACCTAAGGCATCGAATGGGCACGAGTTTATTCTCGTGGCAATTGATTACTTCACAAAATGGGTCGAAACTGCCTCTTACTCAGTTCTGAAAGCCTCTCAAGTAGCCAGATTCATCAAAGAAAATCTCATCTGTCGATACGAAATCCTACATGAGATAATTTTCGACTGTGGCTCCCACTTTCAAGGAGAAGTTCTAGACCTCTTGGAAGAGTATCGAATTATCATCTATAAGTCTTCACCGCACAGACCATAAACCAATGGAGTTGTGAAAACTGCAAATAAGAATGTGAAAAAGATCCTACAAAAAACGATAAAGGGAAGCAAGAATTGACCTGAAAAATTTTCCATTTGCACTTTGGGGATACTGGACATCGATTATAATTTCTACTAGAGCAATGTCCTATGCTTTGGTCTATGGAATGAAATCAGTTCTGCCCATAGAATTGAAAATCCCATCTCTAAGAATAATGCCTGAAAATGATATCTCCGAGTCAGAATGGCAGAGGGATAGGTTCGAAGAGTTACTCCTTTTTTACGAAAGAAGGCTTAGAGCCCTGTTCCATGTTCAAGGATATCAAAAGAGCATAGCTCGAGCATTTAACAAGAAGGTTAAGTCTCGAAACTTAAAGGAAGGTGATTTAGTCCTCAAAGAGATCAGGGCTCCAATCTTTGTTCTAAGGGGTAAGTTCAAACCTAATTGGGCCGGACCTTATCTCATCAAGACCTTGATGTTAAGAGGCACTACCATCCTTATAGATTTTGACGAAAATATTTTCTCTACACCTATCAACTCAGACCAGCTTAAAAGATTCTACCACTAAGAGAAAGCCCACAAAAGGAAAGCATCAGTACTTAACTTTAACCCAAGCCTTGAACTACGTTATGGCCTAATTCCCTTCTTCGGGATACATAGGCAGCTTCTGTTAGAAGTTTGGCCCAAACCAAACCTTTGTTCAGAGTTTTCACTTTGTAACCATGTTTCAAGTAGTCGATCAATGCAAAAATTTGTTTCAAATTTTCTAAAAAGATGATTATGTTGTAAGAACAAAAATCTAAAAAGTCACCGTAAACCAAAAGTGGAGAAACTTTTATTAATAAGTTTTTCCAACACAGTTTTTAAAAGTAAGAGAGACTCGCAAGTCCTCATTCTAAGAAACTAAAAAGGGGAAACAAGTAAAATATTAAGGTACAGCAAAGCAAAATCAACTCATCCTTCTCTTTCCATCCCCTTTCTGTCATGCCCTACACTCTATCTCCGCTTGCAACCAAGCCTTGTAACTCACAAACAATCTGTTGTCAAAATTCTCGCCAACCGGTATCCTTAATCGAGAAGACCAAGCCCATTGGTATTAACCTAAAAAAGGGGCTCAGTGAGGAGAACTGTGCAGATGTCTCACAGCAGTCACGTGACAGATCTGGGTACATCCAAACTGGTGAAGAATGCGATAAAGATGATAGAAGGTGGCTAGCTTCAAATTGACCAACAGGTCCCCCGAATAGCCCATAGTCGTAGTAGTCATGAAAGATATCTTCAGCTAGGGGCATAGCTAGGAGATGTCCTCCCCGGTTAGAAAATTCAGGTAATCTCGCCAAATTGCCTTGGTGGAGCACAGCCGATAAACTTGACAACGAATGAAGGATCTCACACTATAACTGCCAGACATAGGCTTGTCCAGCAGATTCACCTTCTCCATTAGCCAGACCTGAGAGAAATAAAAAAAAGGAGAGTTGAGTCGAAAAATCTGAAAGAGTAAAGAAAAGGAGAGCTGAGCGGGAAAAATAAGAGAAAACACAGAAAAATGAGAGCTGAGTGAAAAAACTCGAGAGAAATGCAGAAAAAGGAGAGCTGGGAGACTACCTGCAGCAGAAGAGCACTACCAATAAAATAAGGGGAACCCCCAGTGCAGACTGCATCAAGCCGAAGCAGTGTCTCGAAAAAAACTAGTGGGACAAGGTCCTGTCCCTCGTAAATCTGATGGGCCACATCTATCAAGGAAGAGCTGGCCCACCCTTTTGAGGGTCCCAATAGGAAGTGAGCCAGAAGACAGATGCAAAGAGCATACCAGCGCTGAAGCTGAAAAGAGAAGTCTCCAAGAGACCCCTGAGGCCCAAAGCAGTCCACGATCTGAGCCATATCGAGAAATTCATCGTGAGTAATGATACAAGCCTCACGCCTAGAGTAACCACAGAGTTGCATCAACATATCCCTAGAACTCAAGAAAGGTGTGGGAACTATGACCTACTTCTTGGCCCGAGATCTCTAGAATAGCTGAAAAGTCCTCTATAGTCAGACATAACTCCTCAACACCAAAACGAAATACATGAACCTTGAGATCCCACAGCAGGGCTTCTCCTCTCAGAAGATGCCAATCAACCCTTAGGGATCACAGAGAGAACAGCGTATCTAGACCAAAGTTGAGGAAGTTCTTACGCTCAACCGGGGAGAAGTCGCTCATCCAAGTCGATAAAGAGTTATTGTAAGAGTGGGCCATGAAGGATATAAGGAGAATACAAGATACCCAGAACAGTGGGGTTTGGAACAGCTGCCCCTCTTTATAGATTCAAAAATGGAGGGAGCCCACAGAATCTGCTCTAAGTTTCGCGCCAAAACCCTTTGTTGCGGCAGTCACCTTTTTCCTACGGCCGTCAACTTATAAGCTAACGGCTGTCAACTTTTCCTACGAAACCTCACGGCCATGATATCCAAATGTCCATGCCATGAACTTTTCTTTACAAAAGTTCAAGCCGCCATATCCAAACCAAACGGCCGCAAGATTATTTCTCACGGCCGCAATCTTGTTATGCAGAAATTTTGACAACTTGCCCCCATTTTGCCAATGTGCCCTAAACTGTAGTTATGTACTTGTTAGTAACTCGCAACAAGAAAAGCAGTTCATATGGCAAGATTATAACCCACGAATCATATCATCATGCATAATAAGAGTCTAAGTGGCCAAAAATAATTTTTATAAATATATAACAAAAAAGGAATCCATGATAATAAAAGTGTAAACCACAGGGCACGAAGGCCAAACCCATCAAAAGTAAAGTAATGAGCTATGTATGACATGGCACGTAGGCTAAGGGAAGAATCAAAGGCACGCAAGCCCTATCATTGTATCTATGCAGTGTGTCAAAGAACAGTATGTTTGTATGTATCAATATGTGTTGAAGCAGTGTATCAGTGGAACAACCAATATAAAAAACCAGTATATCTGTGCAAAGTTGTATCTGTGTAATGTGACAAGGTGGGGGAACATAATGTATTAAACGGGCGCACAGGTCCAAATAAGAATAGGCGCGCAAGCCTCCATGTATAGTAAAGAGAAAAAGAATAGCAGTTGGGCAGCTGAGGGATCATCACTCTCGCTGGGTCCTCTTCCTCTGGATCACATAGCCACCCTGGGACGACTCTCTGGATAACGACCCAGTCCCCTCTGCCTCATCCTCTGAGTTATCAATCGTCTGTGTAATGCTGAGGGTCCGAGCTCTAGATGAAGAAGCAACAGAAGCAGAAGTCCGCACGGAAGGTACAGTTGGGGTAGCAGGTGCCATGCGACCATCGCGACTCCTCAGTCCTCCACCACGCCCATGCTAAAAGAAGGAAAAGGGACCATGTCATCTAAGGCAAATAAGTATGAGCAGAAAGAAAAAATACAAGAACGTAAATAAGAGATAGAAAGGACTGAGTACCGCAACAGGGCCACCCCCAGGAGCAAGAGGCTCTATGCTTGGGCTCGGAAGGCAACGTCCCAACAATGAACCAATACCCTCAACCCAGATATCAGGCGAAGGGACTGGTCGTATCACTCCTGGGGCATCTATCAAGAGAAGAACTAGATCAGTACAGTCTGATATAAGGATCAATATGGGTATAAGAATCAGTGCAGTCAGATCATTACAGTCAGATATAAGGATCAGTATGGGTATAAGAATTAGTGAAGTCAGATCATTGCAGTCATATATAAGAGATAGTATGAAGAACATAAAGAAGGATGTCATACCTGCTCACTGCTGGGGGGAAAGAGAATCTCCTGGGCTACTAGCTCTGGAATTCGAATCTGATGGAGATTCCCATCCACAAAGGTATCCACTGTCTGAGGGAGCTCGGCGTGAATAAGGCCCGGAGCAGCGGGAGGGGGACCCCGCACGGCAGCACAAGCACCCATGGTAGGTATGAGCCTCTCTCGGGCAAAGACCATGTAGTCACGTTCCTTGCCCTTGATCAGCATGGCAGCATCGAGGCCCACCATGGCTCGAATAATCTCGGCCGTGCGGAGGGTGTCGATCTTACGCATCCCCATCGGAGGTATCCTCGGGATACGAAATGGTCGTACCCCAAGGACTGCTGAACAATGCACTCGTAAAGGTACCACTCCTTATAGAATGGCTCCTTAAGCAAGACACAGGTCCGAGTAACCTCGCGGCTTCGCAAGTCGGCACCAGCTCGCTCCTCTATGCCCATCCATATGTCCCAACGGACCTAAAAATCAAAAAAGCATGTTAAAAAGTAATGCATGAATAAGGAATAAAAAGAACAACTAAGCAAGAGCAGTAGATGACTTACCCGGTTAGTAGTGAGGCTGTCCAAGAAGAGGCGGTCATCATCTAGGTCCTTCCTGCCAGTCTTCATACCCCGACGTCGTTTGGCCCATCGAAGTGCTCGGGGGATCACGCGGAGGTCATCACAAGAGTTCACTAGCTGGCGCATACCAAGAAACTTGTAGGCCCAGAGCTGTAGAAAATTGAGAAAAGCGTCAATGCAGTTGAAACAGATATGCAGATATGAAAAAGGAAAGCATAGAAAATAAAGAAAGAAAACATACCTCCTAGATACACAAGTACCCACCAAGGCTCAGATCAGAGGTCCTGGTAGCTGCGCTCATGTACCCGTATAAGGTGGCCAATACAGCTCCTCCCCATCATATGAGCTGATTTGGTCCACCACCACCATGGTAGTGAGATAGTGGAGGTGCACCATGTTCTCTATGTTCAGGAATAAGGATATCCCGAACATATAGAGAAGGAATGCACGTGCCACCCACTCAAAGTGGTGGACTTCGGAGCAGATAAAATGACTGAGTATCTTCTTTAGCCATGTGTACCGTATGCTCCCCTTATCAATGGAAGGGGGCACGTGACTAAGAAGGTGCATAAGAGCCTTGGGGCTCCGGTAGATATCAGGATCAAATGGGATCGGGTCGTTGTCCACCCGAATCCCCGTGATAAGAGAGAAGTCAAGGGGAGTAAGAGTTACCTCAAATGTGAAAAGATGGAAAGTGTTGGTGGTGTCATACCATCTCTCAGTCAAAGCCGTGAGGGTGACCCGGTCATTGCTGGTCCCCTCTAGTGTGGTGATGAAGCTGTCGAAGCTGGCCCGATTGACAATCTCTCGGCTGCGGAGAGGGAGTGCCGTGTACCAATCCAAAACATCTGAGGATCTGCCAAAATACTGAATACGAAGTCGCCCCTGAAATGAAACAAAACAAGCAAATCAGTAAACAAAGAGCAATAATGGAATCAATGAAACAATGAAAACGAAAGAATCAAAAACAATGACAGGATCAAAATGGAAGTGCGTGACAAGATAGCTTAAACAAATTGACGATAATCAAAACAACATCAAAATGAGACTCAAAATCAACCTACACTTTAAGGGCCAAAATCTCACTCGCTTCATTTTTCTTTAATTCAAAATCCTACCCCCGTTTTAAAACTGATAACGACTCAACTCGATCAAAACCAATTCGCTAGAATCCAACTTCAAATTTAACGGAAACCCGACTTCACTCACATTTCTAACTCAATTTTAAAATTCGATCTAAAACTCATTTGACATAAGTTTTGCAAAATTAGAATTCAACCCCGATCAAAATTCAAGTTCAAAATTCAAATGAGAGATCAAAATTCAATTTCCTTTCAATATGGCCCCTAATCTGCCTCGAACCCTTCTCAAGTTCAATCTCAAGAAACTCAAAATGGTGGACTCAACCAAAATTTCAAACTCAACCCAACCTAGCTTTAATCCAATTTGGCTTCGTTTTCAAAATCCAACCAAATTAGGTTTCATCCCAAAATCAAACTCAAGACTTTAATTCAATTTCAAATCAACATCCTAACCCGTTAGTTCCATCCAAACTAGCCCCTAACTCCGTTTCAAACACGTTTTAGACCCACATTTTAACGTGATTTCTATTTCAAGAAGTTCTCAAGTTTTCAAAATTCAGTTTAGCCCAACATCTACTCGGATTCATTCTCAAATTCCAAATAAATCCCAACTTAATCCAAAAATCCAAATCCATCTCAGAATTTGTTTTTCACGAATCTAAACTTGTTTTGAACAAAATTTCAAGTTTGATCATAGGTTTATATAAAAGTCCATTTTCATCTAAATTCAAAGTTCCATTTTAAATCGAGATTCAATCCAAAACTCTTTTTTTTTTACCCAAGATTTAATGTTCATTTATTTCAAAGTTCATCCTGTCTAAGTTTAAGGTTTGTTCAAACTAAAGAGCAAAGGTTCATGACATCTAAGTTCAGGATCCACTTTAAATCCAAGTTCAGGGCTCATCCTATCCAAGTTAAGGTTTAATCTAATCCCAAAATCTCGATCCAATTCATTCCAAACTATGATACAATTCCAAATCAAGAAGAAGTTCATATCCAATTCAATTTTAACGTGATTCTTGTTCAAATGACTCTTTTTTTTACAATCTAACTCAAAGTTAAAAATCAAAATCCAGCCTAAACTAAAATCTGAGTTCAACCCTAATAAGTTCAACCTAAAGTTCAAAGTTTCATCCAGTCCAAAGTTCAAGGTACATTTCAATCCAAGTCCAAAGTTTCATTTTTAATTCAAGTAAAGGTCTAACCTAATCAAGTCAAAATCTCAAATTTAATTTTTAAGATCCAAGTTAAGTGTCCAAATGCCAATTCAAATTCATTCAGTCTAATCCAAACAAGACAACCAAATTTGAATACCCGAAATAATCAAAGCATGTAAAGATTCAAGTTTTGGGCTTACCTCGAGGTTCATCGCAAAAAGATGTTCATAGCGACGCCAGAGAAGGACCTCATGCTCTGCTATCACGTCCAGAAGAATGAACCTCTTCATAGCTAATTTTCACAACCGGTGAAGAAGAGGGATGTAGGACCCGGCATCGAAATGCTCCAGCATGCCCAACGCACCTCCCCCGTCAAGTAGAAGGTCCTCATCATCATCCGCAGTGCCACCACTGTTAGGATTGTGTACTGAAAATCATATTTTTAGTCTTTAATTTTATTTTAATAAAATTAATTTTTTACTTTATGAGAATCTTAATCAGCAATGTATATAATATTATTTATTTAAATGTTATGTATGGATGTCTTTTATTCTGTACCGTACTTAATTTGGTGTGTAGAGTACGACTTGTACACAGAAGACCAAATTTTAGGTTCTTACAGAATATAAGTATTTGTTCACAGTTTAGATAGAAATGAACATACCATCGGTACAACTATAGTATAGAGTTTTAATAGATCTGTCTTGGTTACGAAAAATAGATAACAGTATCGTCTATTTTTTCGACTCTCTATATTAGTACACTTTGTGTGTATTGAACAGACATATTAGGATAATTAATTTTATACAAACTATATAAATTAATTCACATCTCAAAGTTATTATGAGAGTGCTTATACTCTTAATTCTGAAATAATTATTAATTTGTGTATATTTAATATTCGTTATTTTGATTCAATAAAGGGTGCGATCTTATATGGGTTTATCTTCCCGGTGAGTTGGATAGTGATATTATTTATATGGTGAATATTAATTATTAACGGAATCCACGTCTCGAATGATCAGAATTAACGATACCCCCATAGAAAGCTTATAAATTTTGATCGGGCCAAACCCTACAAGTGGATTTGATTATTTGGCGGTCAAATAAGTTAAGTAGAATGGCTTAAGAAATTTAAAAATACTGATTAAATTAAATTATCAGTAATTAAATTAATTGACGGGTATTAAAAATCTTAACGTGGGGAGATGAGTTAAGCATTTAATAACAGGAGCTCAATGCAAGATGGTTTTGAGATTATAGTTTAGAGTGCAATTACAGCTCTTTAGTGGTGTGAACTGTAATTTAGTATTTTATAAAAATTACAAAAATCACTGCAAGACTTTCATAGTTACATATACCACTGAGAGATTTTTTTAATTGCGAAAACTGCTAGATATATATCAGGATTACACTAGAAATCTTTATCATAATTACTCCATAGGTCCCTGCTATCGCCCTATAAATATGCGAGTAGGCTAAATCAAATTCATAACTTGCCTTCAAGACTAAAGCTGACCAGGTTCCGTCGGTACGAGTTCTCGAAAGATCGTAGTTCATACTACGTTCGGGAATCACATAAGAAAATACAGTAGAAGGTCTGATGGAAGCTTCAACTCAGAATCAAAAATCATAGTTAGAGAATTGACCAAAAAGGTATTCTTCTAAATTAACTGTGGTGGCACAGGTTTTTATTTTGATCGTTCGACATCAAAAAATTTATTTGGAGCCCATTTCGGCGATTGCCCGTCCAGTTTTTTTTTATCGAAAATTATTTACAAAACAATGACTTGGCAGTTTTACCTCCAACAATGGTATCAGAGCCGTTTTGTTTTTTGTTAACTATCGAGGGGCCAGGTAGATTTAGAACTGTGCTAACTTTGTTTCGAAGGCGTTCTAATCTCGGTTTTATGATCATCATTTATTCATATTTGATTGAATGGCTTTGATGATAATTATAATTATTTTTTTAATCATAAGTGTTGATCGTGATAGTTTAAGATTTTTTAGATCGAATGTGAGCTTATAGAACACAACTTTTCGATATAATAGCTATTATTTGTTTTTAAATATCAGTTTAGAATATTTAAGAACAGGCGACGATCTCCGGCAGCACAGGTGGTTGTTCGGGGTTATTTTTGGGCTTTTTCAGGACTTTTTTCAAGGCTTTCTTTGAAACAGCATATTACTAGATTTCAGTGCTATTTTTTAGAAAAACACGACAGCCAAAAACACCACGAAAAAAGCCAAAATGGGCGGCAGCAAGGTGATAGCAATTTCGGAATGTTTCGATGGCCGTTTTCGGGCTATTTTTGATTTGATTTTTTGAAAGAAAAATAGTATTTTTGAGAGGTATTTTTAAAAAGAAAAGGCGTCAAAAACGGAGCTCGAAAGTGATGGCAAAATCCGCTTGAAGGTGGCGACATGGTGGCGTTGGCGGTGGGCTAGTGGGCTGCGGTGGTGGTGGCTGTTCGAGCTATCTTGAATCGTGTTTTCTGATATGTTATGATACTGATATAATATATTTATATATCATAGTGTATCAGAGTATCCTGATCTAATCGGGATACAGGAAGCTGACTCGAAAAAGGATTTTTATAGCTTATTTTCAACAGGAGATTGAAACTCTTCAGAGTTTTGTTTTGATCATAAAATCGTAATATATACATATCTTGTATTTATATTTATATGAACTGTATGGATGATGTATATCTATTTTATATTTTCTACTTAATTTAATTAATTCAAAAAAATCAATTTTAATTAAATATTTTGTAAAAGAAAATAAAATTAAGTTTTTTTAATTAAATAAATTTTTTTTAGATATTTTATTTTGTACATAATATCACGTTTAAGATTATTTTTTTATAAAATCGGATATCTTGAAAAAACGTAAAAATTAATTCAGAATTTTGAATTAATTAAAAAAAATATTTAATCTAAATAAATTATTATTTTTTAAAAATATGTAACGAAAAATAAAATAATTAAATGCCTTTAATCACTATCTTAATTGAAAAGCTGAAACAAAAATTGTACATTTATTGAATTTTATTTGTTACGCATTAAAACACGAAAAGATGGTTTGACAAATCAGAATCTTTGAAATAGTGTACACGAAAAGATGTTTAATTCTTTCAGATCGTGTGATTTTTAAAATTAATAAATTTATTTTAATTAAATAAATTTTATAACCCTAAAAAATATTTTAAAAATCTAAGTGGGATAGAAAATTTATTCACAGATAAATTTCGCGGTCTCCATCACCAATTTGTAAGCGATGTATTTAATTCCTACGTGTTGGCAGTAAGGTCTTTCTCCTCATCAGACAGATTAATTGCGGTATCACCAATACAAACCTCTTTTAAGAATAATTCTGGATAATTATTAGTGTGGATCACTTTTCCATTTGAAGGGTTCATTTCGAAGTGATTGATTTGAGTCAGGTGATGGTTAACACTTAGCTGTATATAATAATATTCTCTCCATCTGAATCACAGTTATTATCTACTAGATCGAAATTATGTCAGCTATTTAATTTTACTTGGCAGAGTCAGTTGCCTAGATAGTAAAATTAATAGAAATTTACCTGTCTTGACAAACGATGGATAGTAGACATCCTCCCATCGAGACATGCTATTCATAGAATTTTAGGCTGCTGGCAAATTTATTTTAAAATGGTAGAAGGAACCAAATTAAAATAAATTTAAAGTATTGCTTGTCATAATTAACGGTTATTTATAATTATGTGATTCTCATGATTAAAATGGCTTTCAATCCAGTCATGATTATACTCAAAGAAAACAAACTAACAAGACCAAATTTTGTTGACTGCAAAAGTAACTTCGATATACCATTAACTACCATGGATATTTATTTAATACCAAGAAATGTTCTGAAAAAGGTTCTTACTCTGGGGCGAAAGGCATGAAGAAGAAAAAATTCATAAACAGGGAGATACGGTTTCCAGAATAGTTAGTGGGCCACGAACTGGTGTGAAAAAGTCGAAAGGCAGATAATTTCACTACAATCAGACACGACATTAGAAAAAGCTATGTCCATTATGTGGCTTTGGAATTTAGGGGTCGAAAATAAAGAAAGTCAAAGATGTTTTGAAAAATATTTTAAACACCTTGAAAGCCAAATTTTGAAAAATTCCTTTTGTTGAAAATGGAGTCGCCACTTAGTTTTTGAGAAAAACTAAGAAAAACAAAAATAGCCACTGATCTTTAAAACGTTAACTAGAGAAATAGAGTTCGGAGGTTAAGGTACGAATCGGGAAAGGTGTTAGGTACCCCGTTCGCTCAACCAAAAAGATTGGCCTCTACTAATCATTATTGATTTTTCAATAGAATTTTTCAAATGTATGCAAATAAAGAAAATAGAGGTAAAGAGAGAACATTCAAAATCAAGTATAGAAAATACATAAAATATGTACGTAATATTTCAAAACAAATAAGTGTCAAAAGAAAAATCATAAGTCCTATAACATGCAATTCCTATCCAAAGGATTCATGGAACATATCCACATGCAATATTCACAAAAATAAGCTAACTATCATGATTTGCATAAAATAATAAAAGTATGCTAGAAATTACCAAAACTACCTAAACATGGATTTTCTACCAAAATAGACTAAACAAGTCTAAACATGTATTTAAAGAGAATAGCCAAAAACATGCATAATTAAAAATAAACTAAATTAATATTAAAGACAAAAACTAAATGTAAAAGGATGCATGAAAAATTATATGCTAAAAGAAAGCTTATGAGAGTTTTATAACAAAGAAAATTTTGAAAGTTTAAAGAAAAAGAAAAACATACTAAAATAAAAATGGTAGAAAATATTATTAAGTTATTGAAAAAGAAGAAAACCTAATTATTTACATTTTTTATGCATTTTTATGATTTTTGAGTTTTAACAAAATAAAAAAGAAAGGAAAACATTATAAAAGGAAAACTAATCTTAACAAAAGAAGGTTTTGAAGAAGTTATTAATAAAAGAAGATCTAAATTGTTTACATTTTATATTTGTAAGGAAAATAAAAGAAAAATAAAAGAAAATAAAAGAAATAAAAACAAATAAAAGAGTTTTAATTTTATTAAAAGAGAAAATTATAATTTCATTTAAAGATGGAAGTTAGTTTAAAAGTCTTTCGTAATTTTTAAGTTTGATAGAATGAAAAATAATAAAGGTAGAAGATAGAGTTTTAAGAGAAAAGAAATACTAACATTAAGAGAAAAGAAATACTAAATGAAACTTTATAAGAAAATTATAGTTAATATAGAGATTAAAATGCTACATTATGAGTAGAATAATGTTAATGACAAAGTAAGAAAAATAAAATAAAATGAATACTATGGAAGAAAATTACACTATTATAGAAAGAAGAAGTTAGGGAAGTAATACTATGCTAGAAAGAAAATAAAACAAAGTATTAAATTAGAATTACAAGAAAAGAAAATAAAATGAAGTGTTTAGTAAAAAAAATTAGACTAACTAAAATGAAGAAAAAAAAAATAGATTCTAGAACACTAAATTATCATAACAAGAAAAGTAAAGAAAATTTAAAATAAAGGCTAATAAAGAAAATTAAACTAATGCTAACAAAATAAAAGGAATTAAAAACAACCATTTAATTTAAATGTGAAATGTAGTATTGATTACCACATTCACATAAATGTAGGTGCATTGTTATAATAATTAACAATATTATTAAATTGTAATTATTAAAGAATATTAGCACCATTTAATGATTTAATAAGCTTAATGCAGATTAGTGAGGAACTAAGACAAGTAAACTAAATAAGCTAAAAAAGAAAATTGAACTTAAACATGAATGAAATAATTATAAACAATAAAAGAAACAATAGAGATAGAACAATTAAAGTAAACCGATCACTCAAAAAGAGAGAAAATGAAGCTAGAAGGGCCGATGATCCAAACAAGTTACCTAAATTGTCGGAGAATCCTCAAATTGTGGAATGTGCCTCGGCGTACCAATCATCAGGTGGAAATCCAAGCTAGGGTTGCAATGTAGGCGTTGGAAGGCTCGGATCTCGGTATCTCGGTAGGGGTTTGGCGTCGGGGCTCGGGATCGCTCGATGTATCAGCAGAGTCTCTCACACACAAAATTCATACTGAAAACGTACGCTGGGGTACGGTATTTATAGAATTATTCAACCAATGAGATACTGGCACGTTTTAAGACATGTCAGGTCATTTGGAGTTGGCGGCCGCCACAATGCAAGCTGGCGGCTGCTAGGTTAGAAAAGGTTCCATAAGGTTCTATTGGCGGCCGCCACAATGTGAGTTGGCGGTCGCCATGTTGGAGTTGGCGGCCGCCACTTTTGGCTAGGGTTTCCAAGAGATTCTATTGACGGCCGCCACAATGAACATGGCGGGCGCCACTTCTGGCAATGACTTGGGTAACAAGTTATCGATGGTTCGGTACAATTTCACTGGTTTGAACGTTTTTGATGTTTGGGTTCAAATTCTGAGCTTGGATCACTTTTTGAGGATCGTACTTAGGTACTATTTCACCTGTTTTCATCATCGAATTTGCCTAAGATTACGCGGGGTCAAATTGGGGTGTCTACAGTTGCCCCTCTTTGATATGATTTGCAAAGCAATGCGTGATGCATGTTATATCAAAGATCCAGAGACAACAGCTATTTGACCGAGCCGTCAATCTTAGGCCATACAAGCATATATATGATGTTGGTCGTACTCGACTTTTATCGAGTTGCCTACGTAGTTCATGGGGCAAAATGCAAGGATGATGTTAAGTATGGTAAAATGCAATGCAAGTCAGTTTAAGGTTATGAGGATGACCGACGAGTCAGTTTAGGGTCGTGAGGAAGACCGACAAGTCAGTTTAGGGTCGTGAGGAGGACTCCTCTGACGAGTCAGTTTAGGGTCGTGAGGAGGACCGAGTTAGTTTAGGGTCGTAAGGAGGACCGAGCAGTCAGTTTGGGGTCGTGAGGATGATCGAGTCAGACATCGAACTAATAAGTCGAGTTAAGACCTAAAAATTCGAGACGAGGTGCGGGATTAGGTTTGTTTGAAGCCAGATAAAAATAATCAAAATCTTAGTTATGGTTGGAAGAAAATGATTTATCGGGAAGAAAGATCGCGAATTGATAGGTCAATTTGAGACCTACAAATTGAGGTGCGAGGAAAAAATAATTAAAGCTGATTTATAGCTTACAATTAAATTTATCGGGGAGGAATAACTGCAAAAAGATGGGGTAACATGATTTAAAGAAATTATTCTTTGAAAAACAAGATTTGAAACTTTATATTTGCTAACAAATTTTTTTTTTGAAAATGCATACAAAATAATACACACAATAAGAAAATTATTTATGTATTATTATTATTATTATTATTATATTCTATTTATTTATTTATTATTATTATTATTATTTTATTTTTTTTTTTAAATTATTTTTGCTAGTAAAATAGAGAAAATAAAATGGAAATAAAATGCATGCAAACCATAAAATAAACAAAAGTATATATCAAAAGCCCCAAATAGTCCTAAAACTTCTGCAGTGACTGAAATGACCGTTGACAGGTGCCGTTTTCCCTTCTGACATGGCGGCTGCTGACACAAAACCCTTCGAACCTGGCGGTCGCTGGGTTAAAATCCTTTCAACATGGCGTACGCCATGTGACTTTTCACGAACTTGGCGGACGCCATAATCAAAGTTGGCGGCCGCCACTTCCAAAAGCGCATAATGGTCCTTCAGGCGCGCAAGGTGGGTTCATTTCTCACATCCATACTCTCTCTCTAGCCTTCCTAACACGGCAGGATCCTGCTACTGTCGAGAGTTCCACTATGGGGGCACTTAGGGATACGACTACTAGTCAGCCCGCCGGCGGTGTTTCTACTACGCAGCCTAGCGCCGCGATGGATGCTCTTTTGCACGAGGCAGAGCGTGCTTCCCGCCAGGCAGCCGAGGAGGAGGCATGGGCAGCTGCTGAGGCTCAGGCGGCTGCTGATGCTGCTGCAGAGGCTACGATGGCCGACTTTCTAGATCCAGACGCTGGAGAGGGTCACCCAGCACCTTTTGACCCACATACCTACGATCCAGTCCCTCATCGCATAGTATCTCGTGGGATGAGACGCTATGATCCGCCTACAGATTCCATCGCTGTTGACGTGTTACTGCGGGAGCCCGACCATCACATTTCTCGTCAGCAACCTTCGATATGCTCTTTATCCTTATTATTTTAATACCAAGGCATGTTTATATCTTAAACATAGACGCATGCATAGGACCCCCATATGATGTGATTGATGATTTATTTTGATGTTTTGAATAGTTTTGATGATGTGGATGATAATTTGATAGGATTTGATCTTAGCTTAGGTACTTATGCAATGGAGATTAAAACAGTAGGGACAACTAGGGTTTGAACAAACAAAGAAATGGGCAATTATTTTAGTAAAAAAGCTTGATTTTATTATTTTTTTTGGAAACACATTATTTTTGTTTTTATTTTTGGGGTATGAAAATTTAAAGGGGTAATTTTTATCAAAAATTCTAAATTTAGAGGCAATTTTGTCAAAAATTTCTAAAGTTTGGGGCAAATTTGTCACTGACTCTAGAAGTTTAAAGGACATTTTTCAAAAAGTTTTAGAGAATTAAATTTTTCAAAAATCTCAGAAAAACTTAGAAAATCATGTTATTTTTTTTTGAAAAATCCTAGAAATTTGGGGAGAAATTTTTTAGAAAATCCTAGAAATTTTGAGGGAAATTTTTAGAAAATGTTAGAAAAACCTAGGATCTTGAGGAAATTTTTTTAGAAAATGTTAGAAAAACCTAGGATTTTGAGGAAAAAAATTAGAAAATGTTAGAAAAATCTAGGATTTTGAGGAATTTTTTTTTAAAGTTTAACACGAGATGATAGAGGTTTGCCTGGCGTGCCAGGGCTTAGGGTTTCTAGCTTTTAACTAGGACGTGCGAAATTGAAGGATTGTCACTTACACACGAACCTAGGACCAGAGTTCCTAGTTTCCTAGGACTTGAAAGAAACCGAAGGGTCGTCACTTACACACGAACCTAAGGTTAGGGTGCTTAGTTTCCTAGGACTTGACCTTCAGATATCTTTCTTTATTTTGCCTACTTGATCTGTTCTTGATATATTCTCTATCTGTCTTCTCTTTACAGGCTGGCCACTATGTTAGAGATTTCGGGGGATCTACCTCTGGGGAGGTGTTGGAGTGGTATGATGCTCTCCCAGCTCCCAGCCGGGCCATTATTGACGCCTCTGATTTTGCTTGATTCATACCCCTGCTGGGTAGGACAAGCAATGACCGGGTCTGATTGACGGCCCTCGCTGAGCGGTGGTGGGATACCACCAACACTTTCCACTTCACCAGCTTCGAGGCTACTCTGACGCCTCTAGATTTTTCCCTGATCACTGGCATCCAGGTTGGTGGAGCGCCCATTCCCTTCGATCCTTCCATAGCTCGGTCTGCCGACGTGTTGCAGTATTTCCTTGGAGCCGTCCCTGCACAGATAGACAGAGATCGGGTTCGATACACCTGGTTCTTTGAGCACTTCTGCCACTTCCACTGCTTTGAGCCCCGCCACTTCGAGTGGGTTGCCCAGGGCTTTTTGATGTATATGTTTGGTGCCTCTTTGTTTTCGAATAGGGAGAATACCATTCATCTGCATTACCTCGATGCTCTTGCTCATTTGGATCGGGTTGCTTCATTTGACTGGGGAGGAGCTGCTTTGGCTACCCTTTATAGATTCATGCAGACACTAACCTGGTTCCCCCAGGAGCTCAGCATGGGGGGATACTGGAGGGTCTGGGAGGTATGATTTAGGTTTTTTTTTCTCATTTATCTGTTCCTTTCTTTATTTTCCGTTATGCGTTTTCTACTGATTGACATCTTTTTCTTTGCAGCTGTGGACTTATGAGTTCCTCGAGCTTCATGTCCCGGCGAACTCGTTGGTAGATCCTCTAGTCATTCCCCGAGCAGCCCGGTGGTCCCGAGGGCTGAAGGGGAAGAAGGCTGGGGGAAAGGACATCGATTGATTTCGGGTCTCATTGGATCGGCTGACTCCCGAGCAGGTAACATTTTTACGGTTTACTGCGCTACTCTCTGTACTGTATATTGATCACTGTTTCTGTTCACTATACTGTATACCGATCACTATTTCTGTTCACTGTATTGTACTACATACTAATTACTGTGCTGCATACTGATCATTCATTGTGCACTGTACTGTATTTTGAATCACTACAGGTCCACTGGGATGTCTAGAGGGGAGTGGAGGATCGGGCCGGCGTAGACCTGATGCGTAGCTGGGATATCACTTCTAGGCAGATCCTGCTGGAGGGCCCATTCGGTAGGGAGTACTATCTTGGCAAGCGAGTGGTTTGCCAGTTGCTCGGCCTTGATCACATCAGGATACTGGTGGTCCCTCTAGTCCGTCGACTTGTTGCTGGAGACGGTGGGAACCCCAGCTTTGAAGCTACTGGTGGCGGAGGAGGACTATGCTGCCTGGGCCCGGGCACACCTTATGCTCTTCTTCTCCGGTGCTGCCACTGGAGCCGCTGCTGCTACTGACGTTGGTCCGGCTGGTGCTGACGCAGGTGGGGCTAGGGCTGGGAGTGTCGAGATACCATGGACTGTATCTTCCTTTTTCGATGGGTATCCTTTCGATATTCCTATCCCGGTTCCTCCAGCGCCAGAGTTCCAGACAGTACATGCACAGGTTTGTTCTTTTGCGTTACCTCCTTTTATGTATTTCCTTTATTCGTAGACTGCTCAGTTTTGTATTTTTTCCACAGATGGATCAGGCTTGGCTGGATGGTATCATGCTGGTGATGAGCGGCCTGCGGACCCTTGTCCGCCAGCAGGATGCTGCTCTGCGTGTAGCTGGGATTCCTTTTGTTCCTCGGCCAGTGAGTGCTTGTCTTTTGATTTCTTTGCTTTCCTTATACCGTTTCCTTATTTTCTTATCTCTTTTGACAGCCTCCTGTAGCTGCTGCTGTTTCGCCACTTGCTCCTGCTCCTGTCCCGGTTTCAGTCCCTACTCGAGGCCGTGGATCCCGCACATCTTCCCGGGCCCGCTCCAGAGGTTTTGTTTCATCTGCTCGAAATCAATCCAGAGTCCTGCCTTCTTTCTCTGGAAGTAATGATGGGGATGACTTTGACAGGATTTTCGAGGACGATTGTTTGGAGGAGGCAGGCCCTTTCCGCCGAGTCTGCTCGAGGCATACTTGAGAGAGAGCTTCCCCTCCCCCCTAGTTTTGTTTATTTCCTGACACATTACTTTTGATGGGCCTGCGTGCCCTAGCTGCTTGACATATTTTTATACATTACTTGATCCATGGGCCTGCGTGCCCCAGTCTACTGTTTATTAGGCCTGGGTGCCCCAATTTATATTATGATACACTGTTATTGCATTTTGGACCTTCGTCCTACTTTACTGCTTTATGCTCATCTGTTGTGTGATTCTCGCTTATTTACTGCTCAAACTGTCTTGTATGTACAATGTGAACGTCAACATTTTACATAATCCATAGAAATTGCAAATCGACTATACCCTCCATATTCTAACATGGCGGCTGCCACAATCAACATGGCGGTTTCCCCTTCAACATGGCAGTCGCCACCTCCAACATGGCGGCCGCCTGGTCAAAGCGATGATGTTACTGTACTGTGCTTTTCCAAGTTGGCGGCTGCTTGCTTCAAGGTGGCGGCCGTCACAATGAGTGTGCCTTTTGTCGAATTTTTTTCATTTCTCGCTTTTTCCTGCCTTATAAATACAGCCCCAGAGGCTCCCTTTTTTGTTGCTTACTCTCATATGGCTACCCCACTTTCTTCATGGATTGAGGCATTCTCCCACAGCGAGTGTTTGAATTTTTGCCCCATTTGGCCTTAACGCTCTTTTCTAATTAAGGACTGTGAAGATTAACAGACCCTCACTAATGGCGGCTGCACAATTGTGGGATCCGCAGTCTCACGTCTTTCGGTTTGGCTTTGAAGAATCATACCCCACTGTGGAGGAGTTCGCTGCCATCTTGGATTTGACTCCACGGAGTTCTATTGTCGTTCCTACTCCTTTTCTCTCGGCTCGGCAACAGGTGATGCAACTCTACGATTTGTCTAAAATGGAGGCTACCCGTCTGACCTCGGGTGACTGTCTTGACATTCCGTGGCTTATTGAGAGATTTCATTCTACTGGTGACCTCAGCGATCTCGACTTTCAGTTGCGGCGTCGTTATGCACTCTGCTTCTGTCTTCTTACCCAGTATCTCCTTGTCCCTCATGATGGGCGGGTTAGTTGTGTCCTTGTCACGCCTCAAACTCTGGGTCATGCGAAAAGCCACCGAACATCCACCAAACCACCCAAACAAAAGGGATTTAAAACCAGAAGACCAAACAAGGCCAAAACCTTTGTAAAAACGTGCTACCGAGGGTTTATTGATTTAAAAGAGTAGCCAAAAGACTACAGTTACAGCCCCACAGCTAAGCTTTTAAAAACAAAGTTCAAGTTTTAGATAAGAAATTCTTTTTATTTTAAAAGAAGCTGAGGCCGTTCCAAAAATCTTCCTCGAAGCACAAGAGTTTAAATGAAGCATAAATCGTTTGAAAATTCCGTTTGTAAACCGTTGATCCCAACAACAAAAAAAGTAGAATGAAACTACGAAAAAATAACAACCAACCCAAGGTTCTCTCGAAAGCATTAAAACATGCATACATCCACAATAATAGTATACGATTTACATCATGTTACAAATAAACATGAAACATATACAACAGGTATAAGCTACCTATCAAGACAAAACAGACGTCTTGTCATCAGCCACCTTCGGGCACCACCGGGTCAACCTACAAGACCACGCTTACTTGAAAAAGGTTTTACAGTAAAATTCTACACCGTGAGCTGAAGCCCAATAGGAAAAGACAATAAAGCTGTAAAGCAGGAAATATGCAATCACAAGCATATGGGCTCAACCACATGAGCCAAAAAGGTTTTCCCAACCCAAAATCATAAGTTTTCCATCAAACTAACACGAGCCTCAAAACGGTTTTATTTCATAAAACTCCACATTTCCGTCCTCAAAACCATGCATATCATGTAGTGGGAGCTAACTCAACCACAAGCCAAAAGGTTTTACATCAAAAAATCCCAAGTTTTCCCATCAGACTCCCAAAACAGTTTTCCCTTCACAATCAAGCATTTAAACAATGCAGAACCACATTTTTTATAGTTGAAGGAAAACAGTAACCAAAGTATTACTTTTTCACTCGGATCACACACCGAGGAAAGATAAAAATAGTAAGCTGTAATAAAATAGTATGCTCCACTCAGGCCACACTGCCAAGGAGAAGAGGTAAAACAGTAATCAAAACATCGTTTCCCTCGCGGAATGTACCATCGCGGAATAGAAGAATATGATCCTATGTACCGACTCAATCACAAGCGGATAGAAGTAGCAACTATAGACACCTGTCCAGTATCTAACCCCAAGATATCGTGGGATCACCTAGATACACACATATTCTATACGGAACACCATGAACGTAACCACTCAATTTACGAGTTATGACCCCGAGGAAGCTGAGCACCATCCGTCTCAATTTATGGGGACTAACTCGAAGGACATGACTACCTACGTTGTGCACGTTTTTGGACTTACACCGAGGGTAACTCGTGCCAAATACACGTCATCCCGGTACATCTACATAATCTTCTAAAAATAGCACCGTAGCTCAACTACGAAAAACATTTCACAAATATCAATTATACATGTATATACAGATCTATCCATCAACATGGAGATCAACAAAACATTTTCAAAATTTTTTCCACGTTTTCAACAAAATGTTTCAAAATCTGATACTCAATCCCGAAGGCGATCTCCAAACCTCCAAAACATAAAATGTTGAGATTTCTATCAAAATCCTCCGTTTTCCAACAAAACCCACCGTTTTCAAGAACATCCTTTGAAAACTATAAAATCACATGTCATATGATGTACTAAACCAAGAAAAGCGAAAAATATGCTTTTTATCCAAAAAATCAAGGTTTAAACATAGATATGACATTTCATGTATTTTCTATCGGTGAAAAAGCATACAATTACATATAACACCCTAATACAGTAGCAGGGTCTAGAATCCTACCTCGTTGGGTCAAAATCCGACGTCTCAAAAATCGAACATCGACGAAACAGAAATCTGACCAGATATATACGAAGCCTCCAGCACCATCATCGAGGATCCACAGTCCGATCGCTGAAAATCGAGCCATGGGCCTTCAAAATCTAGAGAGAAGGCAGAGAAAATGGGAGAGAGAAACCAGATCTGGAAATCAAAATATCCCAAAATATCTCTACGACTGGATATTTATAGAGAACGCCAAAAATCCACTGTTCAGTCGACTGAACACCCAGTTCAGTCGACTGAATGACGCTACTGGAAATGCCAAAAAGCCTATCCGACAAGTTTCAGTCGACCGAACCTCCATGTCCAGTCGACCGAACTCAAAAAACTCTGTTCAGTCGACTGGGCCAAGCCCCTCAGTCGACCGAACTGCTGGGCAGTGCGTTTTTCTATGTAAAAACTGATTTTTCAGCCTTAAACCAAATCAAACAAGCCTCAACGGAACCCGAACACGCGTCATGGGTGCACTTAAAACATTCCGATGGTTCCGAGATAACTCGAACACTAAATCATTCAAAAATGAATCGAGTCGGGGTCTCACAACTCTCCCCCTCTTAAAGGAATTCCGTCCCCAAAATTCAACGCTGAAACTCAAACCAAACACCAGCCCGTTAACCATCAACAATCTCATATGCAAACCCAGCGATAATGCACCACGACAGAAATGCCCCGACAACACTGTACAATAGCAGACGTGCTGCCACAACTGAAACCCCAAAAAGGCATCGTCATAAAACTAATGTACAACCGTCGTCACACAAGGCAAACACGGCGTGAAGAATCGAACCCACACAAACTGCGCGCACAGGCAAGTCCCACTGATATCACTGTC
>JAULJZ010158303.1:0-52244 GCA_032270985.1 Heliamphora pulchella | reverse complement strand
AATAACTTCGATCGGCATCGGTGCCCACACACCGTGATCGTCGTAGCGCGTCCAGGATATACGTGAGAAGATTGCCAAGTCGTCTTCAACGTATTCAGGAGTTTTTAAAACTTTTTGACAAGTTTCATAAAGGTATAACAGTATTTAGATTAATACTGCTCTTGTTTTTCATGAAAAACGCACGCGCCGTTTTTTACGGTCACGGCGCCGTTTCTAAAATTTTTTTCGCATCCCAACAAGTTGAACTACTTTTTAGGTCTTCAGGTTAAACAAACTTCATCAAGTATTTTCATTTCTCAGTCTAAGTTTGCAAGGAATCTAGTCAAGAAATTTAGTCTAGATAGTTCGAAACATGCCCGAACTCCCATGAGTGTCACCACCAAGCTGTCCAAAGATGAGTCTAGTAAACCTGTTGACCAGACCATGTACCAGAGTATGATAGGGAGTTTATTGTACTTGACTGCGAGTCACCCTGACATCGCTTTCAGTGTTGGGGTTTATGCTAGATATCAGGCGAGTCCCAAAGAGTCTTCATTTGCATGCTATGAAACGTATCATCAAATATGTGAATGGAACTTCTGGGTATGGGATTTGGTTTACATATGATACAACTGCTGATATTGTGGGTTTTTCTGATGTTGATTGGGCTAGGAGTGTGGATGATAGAAAAAGCACCTCGGGTGGTTGTTTTTACATAGGAAACAATCTTGTCTCTTGGCATAGCAAAAAGTAAAATGCCATCTCCCTTTCTACAGCTGAAGCTGAATACATAACAGCTGGGAGTGGTTGCACTCAGCTTATATGGATGAAGCATATGTTGTCTGATTATGGTTTTGAACAGGGCCCTATCATGTTGTATTGCGACAACACTAGTGCGATAAACATTTCTAAGAACTCTGTTCAACATTCTCAAATTAAGCATATTGACATTCGTCATCATTTCATTCGGGATCTTGTAGAAGATGGCACTGTGATTCTTGAACATATAGACACTGAGTTACAGCGAGCAGACATTCTCACTAAACCTCTTGACCATCCTCGGTTTAAGTTTCTTAGGAAGACTCTAGGAGTCTGTCTTGTCGAGTAATGTCTTCTTTCTTATATAAAAAAAAAGGAGTTTGGACAACTTGTACGAAGTTCTAAGTACCTTTTGCAAATCTATGATTCTGTATGTTTGTTTTTACATCCAAAGACTTGCTATTTTCTGTGAATGGTTTGGTCCTCTCATATAACTCTGGTAACACATTCGGACCAAATTCTATTCTGTACACCACTGGTTGTTTGGGTCAATCTAGTTTTTCATATACTAGAATCTACTGGTTATTGAATTTTAAGTTCGTATCAGTTCTCCTTGATTACATGCAATGATCCATTGACAACCCTCATATTCTCTAATAATGAATTTCACTTTGATCTGGGTAAATTTTTTTGTGTTTATTTTTTGAGGAAATGGCTATCTATGCGGACCATGTCTTTTCGTACGTACTAGTGTGTAGCCGCCTCGATTTGAGTGACAGTATGCGCTTGTACCTAAGAAAATGGCTACCTATGCAAACCTTATTTTTTCGTTCGTATTAGTGTGAAAGCCGCCTTTGCATTCGTAGTTGTTTTGGAAAAGGCTGCCTCTGGAAATGGCTACCTAAGTGTGCCTTACTTTCTCGCACGTCTTGTTGTGGTAGCCGCCAGAGGAAACATTCTTATTATTCTTTCCGTGCCTGGATTAAGGGGGAGTTTGTTTGACGAGCATGTTTGGGTTGAAATGGGTTCATTATGTGTAACTCATTACTATCTGATATGGTTAAGAATGTCACATCGGTTGGGTTTGAGATGTGCTAAACTTTTTACCTGTGTACATATCAGTTCACACACTCACAGGATATCATAGAAGTCGATCTGAATGTATTTCTTCTTTTATGTAAGTGGGCGTTGGCACATAGAATTCTAGCTATGCATTTGAGTATGTTATCGAGCATTGCATCATATGGGCTGGATTTCGTCTTGGTACTCTTTTCTTCTCGAGTGTCTTTTCTCTTAAAATTTTTTATCTTCTCTCCTCTTTCTTTCTTGTTTTTCTCTCTTGGTTTTTTGGTTTTTAGTGTGTCTTGAGGATTTTCCCAGTTTGTGTGACCGCCCACTACGCCGCTCGAGCGGTGTCTCAAGCAGTCTTTAGACCTCCTTGGTTCTTCAGTTCGTTTTTTCATATACTGAAGTTAGTCATTCACCGCCCGAGAGACCGATCGAGCGGTCACTCGAGCGATATTTCTCAACTCTCGGTTCCTCTTGTTCTTCCTTCATTTTTCTTGTCTCAGAGGATACACCGCTCGAGCGGTCTTTAGACCGATCAAGCGGTCTTCATGCCTAAGTGTTTTTCAAATCGTCTTCACGGTTTTGGTTTTCAATTGGCCATGGGCATCTCTTGTTGGCCTAACAAGGCTTCAATAATCAATTTTGATAATAACAAACTTATATATATCTAATTGTGCAAATTGAGTTTGATTACAGGAAATATACACTTAGCACAATTCAATGGAAGCTATGTCGCATAATTCAAAAATCAAGATCATTTGGCGACAAGTTTTTTTGGAACAAATGCAAAGGATTGAGACATTGAAAATTGAAGAATATGTTGTAAATTTAATTTTGTTAGGATCAGTGTATATGCTCATTGTCTCTTGATTATTATTTTGAAGCTCATAGGAATCCTAAAAATGATAAAAACACTTTTCCAAAAGAAATTATGATTAAAACCTTTTTGGAAAATGAATATCTAAATTTCTATTGCTTCAGTCAACTGAGGTATAAGAACCAATCGGCCGAACAGGCTACCAAAAATAGATTTTCAGACCTACAAGAGTTTAGTCGACCGAACCTATACGTTCGGTCGATCGAAGCTCGGTTCAGTCGACCGAATGAGTTTCTTCAGTCGACCAAATTTTGAATTTCTCTGAAAACGGCTAGTTTCAAAATTCCATATTTAGCCCAATGGCTAGTTGATTTTTGGAGCCTGTAAATAGAGGGTTTGAGCCATTGTTTTACTCACTCAATCCTCTCAAACATTCTCTCTTGTTTACTATTTCATTGCTCTTCAATTCTTGAGTTTTTCATACGCATTTTGAGAGAAAAATCATTTAGTCATTCTCATTGAGCTTCATAGTTTTATTTCTTGAGAAGTGAGTTTAGAGCTATCATTGTTGTACTCATTTGCTCATTCAAGGAGCGTTCTTTGTACACATTCATATCGTTCTTTCTGTTGATTTGTATTTGAGAAAGGTGATTCTCAAAAGAAGGCTAATTTGCCTACAAGGATTGTGTCAACTTGAGAAGAGTACATTCTCAAGAGAGGCTACTCCGCCTAGATTAAGGAGAGAGGCTCCCCTGCCTATTGAAAGAGAGGTAGTGAAATCCTCATAGCGGTTAGCTTGAGGCAAGGACGTAGGCCGTTGCGTCGAACCTTGTAAAAATCGTAGTGTTACTTTCTTCTTGCTTTACCTTCTTTATTATCTTGTTGTTTCTCGTTACACCACACACACACTGTTGTACTTGATTACTTATTCTTTATTCTTGTATTTGCTTCTACTAACAAAAGTTTTAAAAGCTAGAAGTTGTAAACTTAACTTTTATACTTATATCTTATAACGAAAGATTTTTGCATATTCAAATATTTGACTTACAAGAGTTATATTGAGCATTGAATTTAGTAATCAACAAGTTTTAACTTATCTTTATACTCGCATTTTGATTCAAAAGAGTTTTGTTTATTTATATTTTAATCTTCATACAAATCTAATCTTGCATATCAATATTAGTCGTATACTTTAAACAATAGAAAGATACATTTGAAAGTTTTTCTTGCAAGCTAGATTTGAGCTTTAAATTGTTCAAAGAAGTTTAAGTATTGTTTTTCTTCAAAAGGAGTTTAAGAATTAATATCTTTAGTTGTGCTTGAATCCTTTTTATTGTTCATTTAAAATATACTTGTGTTTGAAGTCATATCAAAAACATATTAACAAATATACATTAAATTGTTAAAGTGTTATATTTGAACAACAAAGAAGTTAAACTTTGTATACACTTGTTCTTAAACATTTCAACACAAAGTTTTTTCTTATAAGTTATTTTTAAATAAGTTATATTCTTGTGAACTAAAAATCATATACTTATGTTTTTCAATCTAAAAATTTTAAATACCCAATTCACCCCCCTCTTGGGATCACACACGTAATATCATCTCTCTCTCTCTTCTCTGCGTCGATTGTATCTCTGGTGGGTTCCACTCAAGATTCCAGCTTTCCAAGGGTTTCGCGTGTGGATTTCTCTTCTCTCGGGTGAGCGTTCACTTCGTTTTCTCTCTCTTGTTTTAGGGTTATTTTTTTTCTTTGTCTTATATATTTTTTTTGGTTTCAGTTTTTTTCTTTGTCTTATATATTTTTTTTGGTTTCTACGTTTTTAGGTCTAACTTTTGCTCCTCACATTTTTTTTTGTTTCTTGTTTTTGTTTTCCTATCCTCCCCTGTCTTCTTTGGTTTTTCTTTTTGGTTTTTTTTTTGTGTCGGTTTGGGAATACTTGCTCTTGTTTCTTTTGTGGTCTATGTGGTTTGCCCTAGAATCATGCCCCCCAAATATAGAGCCAAGTCTACTGCTCCAGGCAACAACACCGAGTTGTCCTGTAGGTTTCAATCCAATTCCTCTCTCCAAACCTATCTAAAATCCTACGCCAAACGCTCCGTTCTTTTAGAACGAAATGTCGTTCTTAGAGATTTCCCGAACAATGCTATTATCGTATCCTTCCTTGCTCAAAAGTGGGATTTATTGTTATCCTTCCAGTCATCCCTGTCGGTGAATCTCTCCTTGGTCCGAGAGTTTTATAACTCTCTCGTTGAGGTCTCCTCTGAGATTGACACGTTTTTCGGTCATGTTCACGGAGTTAATTTTAAGATTACACTGGATACTATTGCCTCTTGGCTTGGCCTCGAGTCACGACCCGTTGACCCCATCTTTCCTCAGTCCTCATTCTTCCGTGAGGAAGCCTTTGATTATGGCCCAACTGCTTCAGCGATTTGTAGGTCTTCTCATCCATGGGTAGCGAGAGTCTTGATCCTTCAACGGGATCTTACATCCGATTATCGTCTTCTCAATCTCATCGTGTGTGCCAGCATTGCTCCGAAAGGCCACACCTCATAGATTTCTTAGCCTCATGGTTTTTTTATGTGAGCTATTGCCAATCAAAAATCGGTTGATGTCTGTCTTGTGATGTTCTATGCTTTAGTCCGGGTAGTTGGTGGAAAAACTTCTCTTGGTCTTCCTTTTGGGTTCTTTATAACCCAATATCTTCACTCCCTTCGTGGCCCTGAATATCACTCGGGAGCTCACCCTGATGAGCTTGCCTTCCTACCTAAGCTTATCTCCAAAACCACCCATAAGCAGAGTTCTTCGCATATTCCCTGGGCTTCTCCATTTGTAGGTCCTTTTGGAGCTGGGACTTCTGACCCTGAGGAGCTGGGTCTTGATTCAGATGTCGATCTTCCTCCCGAGCCTAAGGTTCTTGCTCGTTTGACGAGGATAGAGGCTGAGGTTAGGCTGATACACGAGGACGTTAATTTACTCTTCGTTGATGTTCAGGGTTTACTTCAGCATGCGCAGATGATTTGGCAGGAGCAGCAGGAGTTTATGGCATTTGTCAGTGCCTGTCTACCCCGTCCTCAGTGACTTATTTTTGCATCACTTTGGCAATTCAGTGCCAAAGGGGGAGAGTTGGTTGGTTAGCTTGTGGTATCTGGTATAGCTTTGGTTTGGTGGTGGTATAGCTTTGTTATCTATATTTTTTTTTGCAGCATATAGATCTTTTGATATGATGGATAGTTCATTGGTACATTGAGGTACATTGAGATACATGTTGTCATATTGTTTTGGAAATTTTTTTTGTGATATATTGGCTGGATGGAAACATTGTTTAGAGTAGAATGTTTACTTTGGATGGAAATTTTTTTTTTTGGCTAGATCTTCTTTGACATGTTGGATATTTGGTAATGTATGTTGGCATTTTTAAGAATTTTTATTTTGCCACTTGGTTATATCTTACATTGCCTGAAGTTGCTATTGATTGATCTATACTTCTTATCTATGGGAACTGTTGGTTTTATTGGCTTATTTGGTGATTGTCACAGAATTGCCAAAGGGGGAGATTGTTAAGTTTTTTTTTTTTTTTTATCTTCCTCAAGTGTTGGCAACTCTGTGACCCATGTCATCTTATTAAAGTATTTCTATCCTTATGTTTTTTCTTGATATGATACAGTTGTGGTATTTGTTAGTTTTGTGTATAGACTTGAACATTAGGGTGAAATCAGTGCTTCTCAAATCAACATCAGACTGCATCAAAGTTTTACTCAACATCAGGCATGACCGCTCGATCGGTCTAAAGATTGCTCGAGTGGTCTATCTCGAGGTTCAGTTTTAAGTTATGTAGGGTTAGCAGCTTTTGTGGTGATATATATTGTTTTCTGTTTAGGAAACGTAAGTGAGCGAGTGTTTTAGTTTTTTTGATTGAGAGGTTGCTGGAGAATTGAGTGAGGGGGAGTTTTCAAGCAAGAATTGATGATTCAAAGTTAGATTGATATGCTCAAAGATCATCATCAATTCATCATCTTCATCATCAATACTAGTACTTGAGAGGAGTCTCAAGTGACAAAGTCCATAGGAGGATTTCTGCCACAAACAAGCACAGATTAGCTTACGAGGATTCGACAAGAAGACGGGTAGCCTTAGGTTGAGGGTTCGACGGGTGTTGTAAGGCTTTTCTTGTAACAAAACTCATATATAGTGCTTGTTTTCTCGGATTAAGATTAGTCCCGTGATTTTTATCCTTATTGGGGTTTTCCACGTAAAAATTCCTCGTCTCATCGTGTGTTGGTTGGTTTATCTGTTTGTGTGATTTCTATATCGTTGTTGCATATCAAAAATCTGGTTTTTATAATATTTTAAGAGATGAGTTGAAGAAGATTTTTGTGTGAGATTAACAAATGATTTTAGAGGTTTACTTACTTATTTGGTTGCTTTAAAGGTTGAAGAATGTATGGACTTAGCTTTAGAGTATTCCTCCTTGCTCATTCTTTCTTCGTCTTCCCTTCTTCTTTCTCTCCTTTTCTCTCCCACACTTGAAGAACACTTGAACACTCAAAGAAATCTGGTCTCTCTCACTCCTCTTGGCAAAAAATATGAAGGGAAGATTGGGGCTCAAGTGCTAGTTTTATAGGAGAAAAGGTAGTGGAAATAATTATTATAGTGCAAGTAAATTTTTTATTTTTCTTAATTCTCATTGGTTGCGTGGGAGGTGGAGACCTTTTTAAGAGATTTGTAATCTGAATTTTCAGAAATATCAGATGGAAATTCGTCCAAGGAGCTGTTTGGTTGATTTTTGTGCTCAAATTTTGCTTTAAGTGCTTATTTGGTGGTATTTTGGCACTACATTGTCCAAAAAAGAGTTTTTAAAATTGATTTGATGTATCTTTTTGGTCTTCTAACTTTCTAAAATGAATTATTTTAGTATTATTATTATTATCATAGTTTATAAAATATTGACAACAATCAATTATTTAAATGTAGACAATTAAGCTACTTTACGCTATTTTGACTAGATATGATTTTTTAACTTATTTAAGTGTGCAAGAATTTTAATAATGATTTGTTTACTTTTGTTAGCCTATAATATTATATTATTATGTATACTATTTGTTTGAAAAGTCTTTGGTCATAATAATGTTTGTTTTGTATAATATTTTCTCATTTTTAAGCTTAAAAATTGAAAGGAGTCACTTTTTGAGTACAAACTCCAATGTGGTCGGCCACTAGGGACATTTTTGTTATTTTTTGATGTTATTTTGTCTTTTGTTACTTTATTATATTTAAATATTTGATTTAGGGTGTTCATGTGTTAAATTTTAGATTTTTAAGATTTTTTGTTGTACTAAGGGCAAAATGGTCATTTTACCCTAATTTTGAGAATTTTTAATTTTTGACCTAATATTTCATATTATTTACTTAATTTAGGATTTTAGGAATCTTCTCTGAGTATTAGGATTTTTCCTCTTGAGTATTAGGTTTTTTCAGGGTTTTCGAATCAAATTAGGGTTTCGGGTTGAGTTAGAGTTTCTATCCTTCTAGCGATCTAAGATTTCATCGACTAACCGTCGCTAATACTATGGTTTGGACTATGTCTTTACATGGGTCATTATCAACCGGGTTGGGCTTAACATAATTGGGCCATACTTAAAAATTCATTTGGTCTTAAATTCATGAACTACAATTATAATTCTCCTTGGACTAAATTAGTTGGGCTTAATTAAAAGAGTTGAGCTTTGTAATTTCATTTGGGCCTTTTGTTGGCATTGGGCTTATTTTGAATTGTTGGGCTTGAATTAATATTTGGGCTCTATTTCTAATATTTTTCATAATCCATGATTTTCTTGGATCAAGTTGTAAGATTGTAATTCTATGACTTTATGTGGTTGTGGAGTTTTAAATTTTTTTATATCAACTGTCCTCAAGGGTTCGGGGTTTAAATTTTTTATCTTAGGGTTTCGTTCTTGGTTGATTAAAAAATGGTGTAAAATTACACTTGGGTTCAGTTTGTCTTTTTCGTAATTTCTCCATCTTCTTGGACTAACTTATAATTTTATGATTGTTTATGATTTTCTATTTTTAGAATTCAGTATTAGAGAATTCTATATTTTGTAGGATTTTACTTTGAATCTTAGGATTTTGTTCCCGTCCTAACCCAATTTTGGGATTCTAGTCTTTGTGGGTTTTCGTCGCTAATTCTCGTAATTTAAAATCGGGTACTTATATATATATATTTATTCATGAGTTAGTATCTGTTGTAGGAAATGAATGAGGATTACCTTTGAGACTTTCATGCGGATAGAGAAAATTGAGGGACTTGTGTGTAATTTTTTAGGACTAAGATTGGTAATGACTTCTAGAGTGATTATGGGAGAATTTTATGGTATTTTCGTAATAGGTGTGTAGCTTAGCATGGATTTACCAATTGTGGGGGTGTCTTGGACTAAAAATGTAATTATCTAAAAGTTCAGGACTAAGCATGCAATTATTTAAAATTATGAAATATCAAGCCTTTGCGTATATTTTCTTCTTAATTATTGAGTTGGCGCTTAGCTTTTCTATTCCTTGAACTTAGAGCCTTGCTAATTGTGAACGTCTTTATATTAGGTCATTTATGAAATTTTGTTATTGTTTTGGACTAAACTGTAATTGTTCTTTCTCTTATGGGGTTCTAGGGTTTTTGATTTCATTGATTTTTGGGTTATTCGATGGTTCTTTTTGATTAAGATATATCTTTATACTTTAGGATTTTGGTTCTGAGATCTGATTCTAGACTTAATCCTTTGAGACTCTTAATCTTAATCTAACCCTAATTTGAAATCTAGTTTCAGTTGATTTAACATTATTAATCTATAGGCTTAAAAATCGGGTCATTACAAAATCAGCCTACATACGGGGTTTTTCAATTGGTATCAAAGCAGGTTAATTTTTTTATTTTTTTTAAATAATTTGAGTTCTTTTGATTGATTTGCAATAATAGATATTTTGAAAAAGGGATTCATCGAGTCTGATAATGATAATTCTTTTAGTGACTTTTGTAATGAAGAGGATGTGAAGATTAACAATCGCGAAGATAGTGAGACTCATCAGCAAGCTTATGATAAACTTTACACGGAGTGTTACATGATGACTAAATGAAATGTCGATTTAGTCAATAAACTTAAATTGTGTAAAAAGGAGAAAGAGAAAGTCAAGCAAAAGCTGACTGAATCTCAAGCCCTGACTGGAAAGTTAAAGTCTGATAGGGAGACTTTATGTAAAAAAAATTTCTGATGGGAAAGAGAGAGAAATGACTTGATTAAAACATGTGAAAATTATAAAGATAAAATTGTTAATTTTGAGATAAATTTGCATCAGAATGTCAAGTCAAATAAATGTCTTGAGACTAGGGTAATTAAATTAAAATGTGATCTTGATACTTCTAATGCTACTCTTGAGAAATTTAATGCAGGATTAAAAGTTTTGGATGACATTCTAAATGTGTAAAAGGTAGCGAATGATCGAGCTAGTCTTGGATATACTAGTGGCGCTTCATATTCAAATTCTTCAGGTAGAATTCAATTTATTAAATCTGTTATCCCCGCACCTGCTGTTCAAAAACCAGTTATCCAACCAAATCCTCATCCGCCTGAGGTTAATGTTCAAGATTTTATGCCAAAAATCAATGTTCCTAAGTTTGCAACTAGGAATAAATTTGTGCATGTGTGTCATCACTGTGGAGTTAAAGGTCACATTAGATCTCATTATTTTCAATTGCATGGTATTTTTTATTTCTTTTTTGGATATTCTCATGTTCTTAGAAAAAAGTAGATTATTTGACCAGATGCATGATTCTAGGAATAAACTGAATTATCTCAGGATTAGGAGAACTTCTTTTAAAACATGGACTAAAAATAATCTGTCTTAACCTATGCCCAAATATTGTAATGTGAATGACCAAATCAAGTTTAGAAAAGTTTGGATAAAAAAAATTGATCTAGACTGCTTTCTTGCAAGTCGAAATCATTAGTTTTTTTTTGTGTGGTGTCTATTTGAGTTATGTCATTTTTTTTGTTTTTTTATTTCTTTTGGTTTGTTTGTTTGAGTTTTTTTTTTTTGAGTTCATAAAAAAAATACAAAAGTAAAAAAACATTGTTGGGAAATTTATTAAGGATTGAGTACCTTATTTGTGCATTATTTCATTTGGCTGAAATCTCACATTTTAGGGCTTTGAGATTAAATACCACATTGATTTTTTGATAATCTAGTTCATAATTGATAGAATGCTTTTAGATATAAGTCTATTATGTACACCACTTGAACATTGATAGATGCAGGAATCTTCCAAACTTAAGTTCAAATTTTTTCTTTGGGGTTTTCTTATTTTTTTAGTCTTCTTAAGGTTTCATAGAATGACCACATAGTGGCGACCCACTTGATCTTAATGTTTAAACTCCCTCTTTCTTTTGTTTTTGTATGTTTGGCTTGAGAAAATGGCTACCTATGCCAACTTTGTCTTTTCATTCATATTAGTATGAAAGCCGCCAATGAAAGTATGAAAAAAAAAACAGAAAAAAAAAGAAAAGAGAAAAAGAAAAAAAAATTTGCAATCTCAAAAGTGAATTGGGTCAAAGCTTGGTTTAATCTTGTGACATCCTTATTTTTTGATAAATAAATGTGACTCAACCATATAGATTCCATATAGGATTTGATCTTGGAATCTGGTGATGTTTCAAGTCATACACACACTGCATCATATAGAATCTACTCTGATTGTATTCGTTCATATATGAGTATAGGGTATCTTAGATTCTGTGTGTGTTTTAATCAATTTGACTAAATTTTGTGATTTTAAGTGAATGAAAATATGCATCGGTCCAGTACTTGTTCTTTAATTTTGTTCCCTATATAAAAAGACTTTTTATGTTTTTCTTGTGTTTATAGGTTTACTCGTGACAAAAAGTGGGAGATAATAGCAGTGCTTTGAGATGGAGTGTTAAGTTTTTTTTTTGAGTGATTATTTTTTTTAGTTCTTGGTTGAGGGGGAGTTTAAGTGCTTGAGTATTAACTTTTTTTTTGAGTTAAAGTTTTTTTTTGTTCCTTGTGCAGGAAAGTTCATTTTAAGTTGGAGTTCTTTTGAGGGGGAGGTTTTGTTGTTTTATGATTCAATTCTTTTATTATTTGTTTCTATGTCGTGTCAATTTTTTTTTGTTATTTTTTGTTATCATGTCGTTTGTACGTTTAGTTATTGCTTTGGTTCAATGCTTGGATAATTTGGCTTGTTGAGTTTTGTTACAGAATTGCCAAAATGGAAGATTGTTAGGAATTCTTCCCTTGGCAATATTCGATTTTTGTTTGGCAAATTAGTGATAAATGATTATTCAAATTATTTATTTTATTTTGTGATATTTAACACTTTGTCTATTGAAAGTATGTCTGTGCATTACAGCGAATCAAGAATTGGATCCAAAACGACACAAAGCTACAAAAGGAAACATACTGCTCGACAGACCACTCGAGCTGTGGATCGAGCGATCTTGAAGAGCTCTCGATTTCTCACATCTCTGCAATAGGTGCTGCATTACAGGCATCACCGCTCGAGTGGTCATCGGCGAGACAGTTTTAAAAAGCGTGTGTATAGCTGGGTTTTCGTATGAGGTTATAAATATATGACAGCTAGGCTTTCTAAAGTGTGTCTCATTAGTTTATATCAAGCCCTAGCCACCAAGGAGCACTTTAAAGTTGAAAAACAAAGCTTTAAAGCCTGTCAACAAGTCTTGATGATCATTTTGCTTCCACACAATCAAGTCTATCATCAAGGATTCAAACATTTTACAATATGTTCGTGTTCATGGAGTCGCTTGAGAAGATTCTCAAGTGTTGAAGTCTGCTGGAAGATTTCGTCAGCAATGAAGTCCGGTGGTGGGTTAATGGCGGTCAAGCACATGAGTTAATACACGTGGATTTAGTAAAGATAGGCTTACTACCATTGGTTATGGGTGCAACGTCGGGGTTGTAAAATTTTTTTATAACCAACATTTGATATAGTGTTTGATTTTCTAGACCCGGAGTGGTTTCGTGGCTTTTACCTGATTTGGAGTTTTTTACGAAAAAAACGTTGTCTCGTGTGTGATTGTGATTGCTTTACTTTACTGTTTGCATGATTGCTTGGTTAGCTTTATTTGCGGTGTTTAGCTTATTTAAGAAATTCAATTAGTGCAAATCAGTATACAAATAGAGTTTTTCATTATACATAATGTAATCTTATCCATAATAACAAAGAAAATATGCATATAAACTTCTAATTGGTCAAAATAAAAGGCTTATGGGCTAGAATCTATCAAATTACTAAAATAAAAAGTTGGATTGATTTTAAATTATGGATATTGCATAACTTTTCTTTTCTTTTTACTATTCAACACCTGTAACAGTTAATAGCATTTGCACAAAGAGGTTTTTTAAACTAATTAAATTTGATAAAATCTTATATGATATTCGATATGTTACAAAAATATTAAATAAATTAGAAATATTACTAATTGATTGAAAGAATGTTGGGTAGAAAAACATAAAAAAAGCTTATTTAGCAAGATTCAAATAAAAAGTTCACAAAAATGAACACCAAAATCTTTGTCGAATATGAGAATTGAGAATTAGTTTTCTATATTAATATTCAAACATAAAAAATTAAGGCCGTAGATGATAGTTTCATAAATTTTTCTTTGTTTTTTTTTAATATTTTCTAAACTTCTTTATATTTTTTTGACTATTTTTCTGTTTATTTTTTCAAATGGTTTCATGAGATGAACCGAAAAAGTAAAGAATTTGATAAAAAGATGAAAAACATTCGCTAAAGAGAAAAATAAGCAACATAAGATTTAACTTAACAAATCTAAAAATATAATAATTTAACTAAATAATAAAAAATACTAAAAATAAAAATAAAATAAAATAAGTAAATAAGAAATTATTCAGAATAGAGCCTGTGTCTAGGGGTGTGCGCGGATCGGTGCGTTGCGGATTGAGTAAAAATTTATTAATTAAACCATTTATGGTGGTATAAAAATTTTCAATCCATCGCCGAATCATCCACTTTATAAAACCGACAGATTAATTATTTTTTGGGCGGCTTTGCAATGGCGGGTTGGACGGATTGGCGATTTAAAAATTAAATAGACTATTGAAGTTCGAAAATTTATTGTTTAAGTGGGTTATCAAAGAAACCCACAACCCCGCTGCCACAGTTCAAATTTCAACAATATTTAAAAGTAAATTGTTTGCACAAGGCAAGAAAATGACGTGGTGAAGTTAAATATTTAACAATAATATTTAAATGAATAGTTTAAATTAATAAACAACAATATTTAAATGAACAGTTTAAAGAAATCTACAATCCATGCTGCCACAGTTTAAAAATTAAATGAACATTATGGCAATATTTTACTGATTTGTTTATGTTTTGACTGTTTTGTTTTCAAGGAGGTGCTATGATTAAAAATTTAAAACTAAAAAACATGTGCGCACCGGTGCGCGTCGGTTGCTAGGCGGGTTGGATGATTTGAAATCGACTCACCAACCGATCCGCTGAATTTCATCAATAACCCGCCCAACCACTATTCTCTTCCTTTTAAATTTTCTTGGGTCGGTGTGGGGAGGGCGGATGCGGGACGGTTGGGCGGGTTGGACGGGTTGTTGAACAGCACTACCTGTGTCATTGAGACTCCCAATATTGCCCTCCACGCCTAGCTGTTGGGAGGGAGAGTGAGTGGGTGAGTGTAAAGAGAATGTGAGTTGGATGAGAAATGGGATAGTTTTGGGATTTAAGCCAATGGAGATGTGGAACGAAAGGATGACAATTCTAAATTTTTCGAGGTGTAAAGAAAAAGTAAGTAATTTTGGTTCCGTTTGTTTTGATAGAAAATATTTTCATAAAAATTAATTTCTAAAAAAATATTTTTTAGGTGTTTATTTGCGACTTTAAAGTAATGGTGCTGGTAGATGCGATAGTATTAGAATTTGTGGTAGTGATGGCGGTGGAAGCAACGACGCAGTGGTGACAGTGACCCCCGACCTCGAACCCTGGGATCCCGAGGCCCTGACTCTTGAGCCCACAAGACCGGATCCCCAGCCCTCGATCCCAGGACCCACCCCCTACCACCGGCCCTCGACCTTTGACCCCCGAACCCCGGACCTTGTATCAGGGTAGTATACTAAGAAATCATGGATTTTGTTGGTTTTAGTATTTTATTTTATTCTTTAATAAAATTTATTTTCTATTTTATGAGAATCTTAACGAGCAATGTATGCGATATTATTTCTTTAACATTATGTATGGTTGTTTTTTATTCTGTACAGTATTTAATCTGGTGTGTAGAGTACGACTTGCACACAAAAGACCAGATTATAGGTTAATGCAGAATATAAGTTTACGGTTCACAATTTAGATAGAATTAGACAAACTATCGATGCGACTGTAGTATAAAATTTTAGTAGGTTTGTCTTGGTTACGGGAACAGATAATAGTGTCATCTATTGTTCCGACTCTCTGTGCTAGTACACTTTGACTATTGAACAGGACCACATTGGAGTAATTAATTTTATATTGACTATATAAATTAATTCACATCCCAAGATTATTATGAGTGCTTATTTTCTTAATCTCGAAATAATTATTATTCGCATATATTTAATATTCGTTATTTTGATTCATTAGAGGGTGCGATCTTTTACGGGTCAATATTCTCAGTGAGTTGGATAGCATTATTAAATATATGGCGAATATTAATTATTGAGGGAATCCAAGTCCCGATTGTTCGGGATTGACGATACCCCATTAAGAAAACTTATAAGTTTTGACTAGGCCAAACCATGCAAGTGGATTTAATTATTTGCCCGTCAAATAAGTTAAGCGGAAGGACTTAAAGAATCTTAAGAAGCCGATTAAATTAAATTTTCAGTAATTAAATTTAATTGGCGAGTATCAAAAATCTTAACGTGGGGAGATGAGTTAAGTATTTAATAACAAGAACTCAAATAATCAGTTTTGAGAATGTGACTGAAAGTGCAATTACGATTCTTTAGTGGTATGAATTGTAATTTATGTTTTTATGAAATTATTTCAGAGGCAGGTGGATTTTTATAATTACATTAGAAATCCAAGTCATATTTACTCAACAGGTCCCTACTGTAACCCTATATATATGCGGTTATGCTAACCCTAGTCCACATTTACATTCGTTATTGAATTAGGGTTTCCACGTAAATCCTAGGTGGCTAGATTAGCAGGTTGATGATCACGATAGATCGTAGCCCACTCTACATTCGTGATTCGCATTCGGGAATACAGTAGAAGGCTTGATTGGGCTTCAACTCAAAGGATTCACATTCGTGGTTGTTGCAGTAACCGAAATCATTCTACTAGATTTCAATAGGTATAATCTCGAATCTAACTTTGGGAGTATGAATTTTATTTTCATTGTTTGATATCAAAAAGTTTTAAACTGAAGTCTGTTTCAGCGATTGCCCATCCAGAACTTTTTTATCGAAAAAATCATATTCAAATCAATGATCTTGGCAGTATACCTCCAACAATTGGTATCAGAGCCGTTTTGATTAATGAATATGGTTTAATCAAGGGATCGAGTAGCTTTAAAACTATGCTAACTTTATTTTGCAAGCGTTCTAATCCCGATTTTATGATCATCATTATATTCATGTTTGATTGAATGGTTTGAATAACGATTTAATTATTATTTTTTTATCACGAGAGTTGATCGTGATAGTTTAGTCTTTTTAGATCGATTGTGAGCCTTCGGGACATAGGTTTCGATATAAAAACTTTATTTTCTCTTTAAATAGTGTTCGATATATGTAAGAACATGCTTGAATATATGACGAACATGAAGAACAAGCGCCGACGACACCGGCAGTGGTTTCGGGTGTTTCAGGCCACAGATCGCGGTGGTTTTTTCATGATTTTTGTGATAGATTTTTCAGCAAATTTTCTGTAGTTTTGAGGCTTAAAAACAGCATTAAAATAGTTTCAAAAAACACGAAAAAATTGGCACAAAACAACCCCACCGGCGGCGATAGTGATTCGGGCCATTTTCAATAGTTTTTTTAGGTGTTTTCAAAACTGTTTTTGAGCAGGTTTTTAGGTATAAAATAGCAGTAAAATATGGTTGGAAAATAGTCTAAAAAATTGTGAAAAATAACTGCAAAAAAGTGGCACAAAAAAAGCGGCAAGCAGCGGCAGCGACAAAGCTGTTTTTGAGGGTTGTTTTGATGCTTTTTCGAAACTATTTTGGGGCGTTCTTCAGTGCATTATATGGCTGTATATCAGTGCTAAAAACAATTGAAAATCGGAGCCGAAACAAGCACAGAAGGAGCTTCAAAAAGTAGCAGCGCCGGCGGTGGCTGGCAGTGACTGGTAGTTGGGCTGATATGGTCGACTGTTTTGGTGGGTTTGGGACTCAGGTGGTATTGTATAATTATAACACTGCATTACGAAGAATTCTGCCAGGTTTTGGATGCCGAAAAGCTGATTCTGATAAAATTGAATGATTTCAAGCTTATTGTTTAATAGAAGGATGAAACTCAATAGAGTTTCGATTCGATCATAAAATCGGAACATATATATCTTGCATTTATATTATTTCACTGCGTGGATGATATATTGTTATTTTATATTTTCTGTTTATTTTAATTAATTCGGAAAAATTTAATTTTAATTAATTTTTGTAACGGAAAAATAAAATAAAATTTTCTTTAATTAAAATTAATTTTTTTAAAATTTTTTTAGATATGTTATTTTGTTACAAAATAATATGTTTAAGATGATTTTTTTTTTAATAATTGGGTAACTTGAAAAAACGTGAAAATTAATTCTGAATTTTGAATTAATTAAAAAGAATAGTTTAATTTTAATAAATTATTATTTTTCAAAAAAATGTGTAATTTGAAAAATTAAATTAAATTCTTGGTTTTATTTAAAATTAATTTTTTTAAATAAATAAAAATTTTGAAATATTTTATTTGTTACACATTAAAACACTGAAAGATGGTTTGAAAAAATCGAAATCTTTCAGATCGTGTGATTTTTTTAAATTAATAAATTTATTTTAATTAAACAATTTTTATAACCCAAAAAAATATTTTAAAAAACTAAGTGGGAGAGAAAATTTATTCACAGATAAATTCTACGGTCTCTATCATTAGTTCGTAGGTGATATAATTAATTCTATGTGTTGGCAGTAAGGCATTCCTCCCTATCGAACAAAATTAATTGCGGTATCACCGAAACGAACCTTCTTCAGGGATAATTCTGGATAATCGTTAGTGTGGATCACTTCTCCATCTGGTTAATTAATTACGAAGCAATTGATTCGGGATTAGGTGGTGGTTAACATTTTGTTATAAATAATCGTATTCTCTCAATCTGAGTCACTATTATTATTTACAGGATTAAAGTTACATCAGCTATTTAATTTTACTTGGTACGATCTGTTGCCTAGATAGTAAAATTAATAGGAATTGACATGTCTGGACAAATGATGGATAGTAGACGTTCTCCATCGAGGTATGCTATTCATAGGGTACCAAGCTGTTGGAGAATTTTTTTTAAATGGTAGATGGAACCAATTTAAAATAAAATTCAAGATTTTTGCTTGTCATAATTAATGATTTTTAATTATGTGATTCTTATGATTAAAATGAGTTTCAATCCACCTGCGATTATACTCAAAGAAAATAAACTAACGGAACCAAACTATGTAGATTGAAAAAGGAACTTGGATATTGTTTTAACTGTCGAGGACTATAAATTTGTATTATCTAAAATTTGTCCACAAGTACCTGATGAAGGGGCGACCGAACAAGAAACCCAGGCTTATCAGATGGCTCGCTGTTACATTTTGGCTTCTATATCAAATGGATTACAGTATCAGTATCAGTTTATGCCCAGAGCCTATGACATGATTATGAACCTCAAAGAAATATTTGGGGATCAAAATCGTGCTACTAGGCAGGTAGCCATGAAATCTCTGATGATTATAGGCAGGCTGAAGGCACGGGTTAGAGATCATGTTATGAAGATGATCAGTCTTTTGAATGAACTGGAGATCCTAAGAGCTGAGATTGACGAAAAAACCCAGGTCAATATCATACTCCAGTCGCTGCCTGATAGCTTTAACCAGTTCTGCCTGAATTATTCCATGTATAAACTCAGCTTTTCATTAGCAAGATTTCTTAAAGAACTTCAAGCAACCGATGGTGTTCTTAGAAAGCTAGGTAGTGTGCATGTGGCTGAAAAAAATTCTTCCTCTATGCTGAAAGGCAAGAAGAAGAAAAAAGTTAAAAAATAGGGAGGCACAGGTTCAAAAGCAGCTAAGAGGCCAAAAGCTGGTGTGAAGAAGTCGAGAGACAAGTGATATCACTGTTACCAGTTGGGGCTTTGGAAAAAGCAGTATCCAGTTTTTCTCAATAAGTAGAATAAGCAAGGTAATTTCTGTTCACTAATGGTTAAAACATATTTAACGGTGTTATCTACTGGTACCTAGTATGTAGATACAGGAGTTACTAATCATGTTTACAATTCTTTGTAGAGGTTCCAAGAATCCAAACAACTCAATAATGAGGAGATTTACCTACATATGGGTAATAATACTAGGGTAGCAGTAGTTATAGTGGGAGATGTCACTCTCAGTTTTACTGGAGATGGAGTTTTAATATTGAGATATTGTCTTTATGTACCATCTATTAGAAAGAATTTAATTTCTGTTTCTAAATTGGTTAAAGATGAATATTTGGTTTATTTTAATAACTTTGTTGTTATTAAGGATAATAAACGATTTATTTGTTCTGATACATTGGTGGATGATCTATATGTTATATCTCCTATCTCTCCTACACTGCAACTAACTGAATTGAATAACACATCTAATTTACCATATAAGAGAAATGATCCTTCTTTAATGAACCAAATATTTCTTTGGCACTTACGCTTGGGTCATATTAATCCAAAAAGGATAAATAGACTTGTAGAAAATGGACTTTTGAGTTCATTAGAAGTGGAGGCACTTCTAGTCTGTGAGTCTTGCTTAGAGGGTAAGATGACCAAGAGGCCCTTTTCGACCAAAGGTTATAGAGCTAAAGAATCGTTAGAACTGGTTCACTCTGATGTGTGTGGTCCTATGACTATCCCAGCTAGAGGTGGCTTTGTGTACTTCGTTAGTTTCATTGATGATTACTCAAGGTATGGATACATTTACCTGTTGCACTGTAAGTCTGAATGCTTTGAGAAATTCAAAGAATTCAAGGCGAATACGGAGAAGCGTCTGGATAAAAGTATCAAATCACTATGATTCGACCATGGTGGAGAGTACCTCTTTGGAGAGTTTAGGGACTACTTGTCGTCAGAATGGATTATATCTCAGTTAACTGTACCGGGCACTCCGTAGCAGAATGGTGTAGCAGAAAGAAAGAATATGACTCTTATGGAGATGGTAAGGTCAATGATGAGTTATTCGAAATTATCTGATTCGTTTTGGGGACTTACATTAGAGACAACGGCTTATATTTTGAACTTGGTACCTTCTAAGTTAGTACATTTTACTCCCATAGAATTGTGGATCGGGCGCAAGCTTTGTCTAAGACATATTCAGATTTAGGGGTGTCAAGCACATGTGCTAAAAGGGAACGCGAGTAAGTTAGAACCGATGACAGAAATTTGTTTCTTTGTCGGGTATCCCAAGGGAATGAAGGGTGATTTATTTTATAATTCTAATGATCAAAATGTCATTGTTAGTACTAATACCCGATTCTTGGAAGAGGATTATATTATGGACCATAGGCCCAAAAGTAAAATTATTCTAGAAGAATTGAGAAAAAATTCTAGTAAAATGGAAGAAGAACTATAAGTCACTGATATCCCATTACCTCGTCATAGTGGGATAATTATTAGGACATGTGTAGATCCTGAATCAGATCAGGGTGCTACTATTAACATGCCAGACGAGAATGTGGGTAATGGTTCATAGGGTTCAGATTCTATATAATGCATTACTGCTAGTACACAAATGTAGGTAGTACCTCGTCGTTGTAGGAGGGTTGTTCATCAACCTGATTGGTATATATTCTTGGGAGAATCTTTTGACAGGATCCCGGTAGAACTGGATACTGAACCATGTAATTACAACAAAGTACTCCAAGACAAAGATGTTGATTTTTGGTAAATGGCTATGAATTTAGAGATAAAATCTATGTATTCTAATCAGGTCTGAAAACTTATAGAACCACCTGAAGAGATAAAATTCATCGGATGCAAGTGGATCTACAAGAGGAAGAGAGGAGCAGACGGGAAGGTAGAAACCTTCAAAGTTAAGCTTGTTGCAAAAGGGTTCACTTAGAAAGAAGGGATCGATTATGAGGTAACCTTTTCGATGATAGCCATGCTTAAGTCTTTCCGGATTCTCTTATCTATTGCGGCTCATTTTGATTATGAAATTTGGCAAATGGATTTCAAGAAAAGTTTTCTTAACGGAAGTCTTGACGAGTATATCTATATGGTACAACCAGACAGTTTCATAACAAAGGACTAAGAGCACAAGTTGTGTAGGCTTAAGGGATCCATTTATGGATTTAAACAGGCATTGAGATCTTGGAATACACTATTTGATCAAGCCATAAAGTCTTATAGTTTTGATCAGAGTCCAGATGAGTCATGTGTGTACAAGAAGCGTGACGAAAGCATGGTGGTCTTTCTAGTACTTTATGTAGATGATATCTTAATCATCGAAAATGATGTGGGGGTGTTATCTTCGGTAAAAGTATAGTTATGTGGGCAGTTTGATATGAAAGACTTGGTAGAAGCTAGTCGCATCCTTGAGATGAAGCCTTTGTGAGAACGAAAACAAAGGATATTGGGTTTATCATAAGCAAAGTATATGGATGACATCCTTGCTCATTTTAGCATGCAGGATTTCAAGAAAGGGTTTCTCCCTTTTAGGCATGAATCATTCTATCCCATGATCAGTTTTCTAAGACACCTAATGAGATAGAGAAGATAAAGGCAGTTCCTTATACTTCAACAATAGGAAGCCTAATGTATACTATGATTTGTACTAGACCCGACATCTGCTTTACCATTGGTATGGTTAGCAGATATCAGTCTGACCTAGGGTAGGAGCATTGGACTGCAGTTAAGAATATAATTAAGTATCTAAAAAGAATTAAGGATTATATGCTGGTTTACCAGGTAGATAATCTAGTACCTTTAGGGTACACAGACTCGGACTTCCAGTCAGACAAAAATTCCCATAAGTCTACCTCTGGATATGTGTTTACCTTCAGAGGTTGAGCTATAAGTTGGAGGAGTATCAAACAGTCATACATTGCTGATTCCAGTATGAAGACTGAGTACGTGGAAGCTTCTGAGGCAACCAAGGAGGCCGTTTGGCTCAAGAACTTCCTGTTGGGTCTAGAGGTGGTGCCTTCAGTTCAATCGGCTATTACACTTTATTGTAACAATAGTGGAGCAGTTACAAACTCGAAGAAACCAAGAGTCCAGAAGAAAGGAAAGCACATTGAGCGTAAACATCACTGATTAAAGAAATTGTACAAAGAGGTGATGTTGTGACCAAGATTGCATCAGGGGACAACCTTGTAGATCCTTTGAAAAAGAGCCTACTGTAGACATCCAAATTTGACCCCGCCTAATCTTAGGATTAGTCCGAGTGTTTTCGATGATGAAATCAATAGTGCTTCAGAATGATCCTCGGGAAACGATATAAGTTCAGTATCCAAGCTAATGATCAAATCCCTCAAAACCTTGAATCGCCAACTTCAACCCTTGATCCGCCATCTTTAAACCTTGGGGTCGCTAACTTCATTGTGTAGACTGCCAGATGAACCTCTTGAAAACCCTAGCCAAAGTGGCGGTCGCCATCTTTAAATCTTGGGGTCGCTAACTTTTATATGGCGACTGCCATATGAAACCCTTGGAAGCTCTGAATTTGTGGTGACTGCCACCTCCATACCTGGCGACCACCAACTTCAAAAGGCCTGACGTGTCCCAAAACGTGTCAGTACCTCATTGGTTGATGAACTCTATAAATACTGTACCTCTGGTACGATTTTGGGAGGACAATTCTGATGTTGAAGTTTTGACGGGTTGAAAGGTGACAGATTTTGAGAACCAATACTCTGCCGAATTCTTGATTCATCTACTAGAATTGGAACATTTCCCGAGGACTGGACTGCTAATCACCATTCACCGAGTTAAGGATACCCGAATTGTAGCAATTCAGGTATTTTATCTAGATTCCCAAACTTTCTTCCTTCATTTTTTCTCTTTTGGAGTGGTCGGGTTAACTTCAATCCTTTATGATACTTGTGTAGTGATCTAGCTATTCTATTTAGTTTGTTGAATTGTAAGCATGTGATTACTCATGATAAGCATGATTAATTTAAGTTAATTTAATTGATATTTATCACCATTTAAGTAATTTTAATTTCACTTTGTCCATATTGCACATTTACACCTAGAATATTGTTAATTTCACATTTATTAAAATAGTGCCAACATACTCTACCATTGTGATTTCTAATATCACTATTGTTATATTTAGGCACTAACACCTATGCGGTCGTAATCATTAATATTACGCTCGCTTATTATATTCTCTTTGTTATGTGCATAATTGTTGCATTTTTATGTAGTAATTGCTACATTTTTGTTTTGTTTTAGTTTAATTTTGGTTTCATAGTTTTCTTTTACTACTTATCAAACTTTGTTGGTTTTTAGTATGTGACTCGCAATAAAACTTTTGGTATGTTTAACATCTAGAGAATTTTAGGATATATTTATTTTTTCTTTTTGAAGCCATATTAAGCTTTTTTTAGGATATTAAATGTGGTTACCTTTATGTGATAAGGTTTGGATTTAATGAATTCTGAAATACATCTCTTAATTCGATATCATGTTTAGGATAGTTTAGGTTATTTGGTGATATTGCATGCGGTTTGTTCCATATATCCTTTAGTTAGAACTTGCATGCCATAAGATTTAGGATTTTCTTTTGCTACTTGTTTTGTTTGGCGTTCTATAGACATATGTTATGTGTTTTCTTTATTTGATTTTGGATGTTCTCTCTTCACCTCAATTTTTTGTATTTGTATGCATTTGTGAAATTTAATTAAGAAACAATGATGATTAGTAGAGGCCAACCTTACAGTTGGGTGAATGGGATGCCTAACACCTTTCCCAGTTCATACCTTAGCCCCTGGACCCTTGTTTTCTCTGGTTTTCGTTTTAAAGATCAGTGGCTCATTTTATTTTTCTTAGTTTTTCTCAAAAACTAAGTGGCGACTCCATTTTTCACAAAAAGGATTTTCAAAATTTGGTTTTCAAGGTGTTAAAGTATTTTCTAAACATTTCTTGTATTTTTTTATTTTTGAAACAAAACACTAAATCCAGGCACCACAGTATTTTCTGGCAACTCCGTTGGGGATTTATTTTTCAAAAGAAATAAGCGGGTTACACTTGAACACATCATTTGTTCTTAATATGAATTTCTCATTTTCATTCTCACACGCATTTGCATTGTTCTCAGACCCCTGCCTGGTCGACCCGATATCCCAATCAGTTTACTGTCTCGGGGCTATGTTGGGGAGACGAGAAAGCTTTACTGGCTACACGCTTTCATAGGTGCGGTAAAAGAGTTCTTATGTGCCGCTTAACCATTTCTTGTACCACATCAGGCATGGGAGGTATATAATCGACTCTATTCAGAAGGTACCCTGATCATTGACCAAAATCGGCCTTTTTTGCATATAATTGTTTAAAACCCACTATTAGGTATTGACACGGTAGGATTATTTATTTTATTTAATTGTATGTTTTGTTTGTGTTTGTGTAGGACCTTTGTTTGTTTGTTTGGATTAAGATAGCCTCTCTCCTGAGTTTCGACTTAGGTCTTCTTCTGGTGTTCCTTCGTTTTAAAATAGTTTTCCTTTCGGGTCATTGCCCAGTTTTTGATTTGTTGGTCTAGAATCTCGGGTTTTGCCCCAATTGTTGGCTTGGGCCTCATTGTTGGTTTAAGATAGTTTTCTCCCTCCCGAACTTTCCCTTGCTTGTTGGTTTTATACCCTTGGCACTGTTTAGGCTCATCTTCTCGAACCCCCATTCAGGTTCTTATTTTGAGGTCTTATTTGGTTTAGAGCTATTTTATTGCCGGAGTGCTTTCCGTTTTTCCTTTAGAATCTTAGGGTAAATCTTTTTTTTGGAGTTTTGTTGGTTCCTTGCTTGGTTTTCATGTTGGTTCTTGGGTGTTGGGATTTTCAGTCGTTATACTGCCAGTATAGACCCAACAGGGGAATGTTTCTGTTTTGGTGGTTATATCTGCTCGTGGTCAGCTATTTTTGGGATTTGAAGTGTTTGCTACCTATTATTGGGGTTCTTTTCAAGAAGTATCCGATACCAGTGATTCTATTTTTAGGGTTATCAGGTTTTGGTTCAGGTCTAGATCATTGAGTCAAAAGGTTCGCATCTAGTGCATATTTGGGCTCGATTAGAAACTGGGAGGCTTTATAAAATTTCAAAATAGATCATGAAATAGTTTGAGATGGATGAGAATGAGCTAAATCTGACAGCCTCAATAAGGGCAATTACTGATATATAGAGAGCCGTTTAGTAGCAGATCCAAGCTCAGGTACAATGTTAGGCACAAATTTGGGCGATTCAGGCCTGTTTTCTAGTACTTCATGAACATCATGACGACCTAAATGGTAACGAAGAAGACTTTTAGGATGACAATTGGGTCCCCGATGGACCGCAAGTTTTTCTACCACCACCACGAATCCCTCGTTAGGTGATAGTGAAGGAAGAAAACACTGCTTAGTCCAAAGAATCTGCATTGGCTGAGAAGATCGATCGGATGGAAAAGGTCCTAAGAAAGGCCAAGGGAGTCGAGGAATATATGCTCGATGTAGGGGGACTCTGCCTATTTCCAGACGCCAAGCTCCTGGATAAGTTTAAAATGCTCGACATGGAAAAATTTGACGGAACCGGAGATCCCAAAATTCATCTGTGAATGTATGTTGGTACCCTTGCTCCCATAGGTATCGATGACCAGTTGAAGGCTCAGTTGTTCCACTCGTCACACTTTGGGGCAGCTCATAAATGGTTTCTCTCCCTAGATGTTGCAAAGACCATGACGTGGAAAGGCATTGCCATTGCCTTCGTCAGTTAATACAGTTATAACGTCCAATTAGATGTAACCACTCGGGAGGTGGAGACCACTCGTCAAGAAAGCAGAGAGTCATTTGTGGACTTTCTGACCAGGCAGAGAGGAAAGGCGGCTAAAATAACAAATCGATCAACAAAAAAGGAACAAATGAGGATTCTAGTCAAGAATCTCCAATCTCCTCCTCTAAAGCGTTATCTGATCACACAGCCGCTCTCCATATTCGAGTAGTTGTTTAATGTTAGGGTTCAGATAGAAGATGCAATCCATATTGGTGATATCGATGAGGCAGAGCCAAGCTAAAAACTGAGAAAACCGTACCCATCCAACAACCAAAACCATCCCACCTCTTCCACTAATCCTCATCTCGCTCTAACGAGGTGAATTTGCTAAATCCCCCATCAAATCGGCCGAATTCTTTACCTTCATCACCTCTTCCTAGAAACAACCAACTGTTAGAGCCGAAAATGTCAAGGAGAGTTTTCACTCCCCTTAATATCTCTCTAACCACGGCCCTGAGTCGACTTGTCGAGAAAGGACTAATAAAGCTTCTTGATCAAACGCTGCCTCCTAACCCTTTACTGCTACACTACGATCTCACTCAATATTGCTCATACCATTAGAGCCACGGACACCCAACCGACAACTGTCTGAGACTTCGCCATGGAATTTAGGATCTCATTAACAATAAGGTTATCCCACCTCCATCTGCACCAAATGTCATAGCTAGTTTTTAGATTCTTATAATTTGCATGATACAAGTCTCGAGTCTGAGTCTGAGTCTTGTAAATTTTTGCTTTGTTCTGATTAGTTAGATGTCGAGTCTGAGGGCACGTCTATCTGTGCACCTCTTCTTTTGCTTTTAATTTTGTAATTCCTGTTCTCTTTGATATCAATGAAATAAATGAAGGTTTTGATTATCCTACTTTGCTTGATTTATTTTGTACGCTTTCTGATGATTTTAAATTTGAAGGGGATGTTCCCGAAGAATTAAAAGCATTAATATAAAAGAGAAGAAGAAATGCGTGCCCAACCAATAATTGAAAAAACTTTGTCAATAAATCTGGGTAATGAAACTAACCCACAAATTGTCCAAATTGATTCTTCTTTATTTTTAGTTGAACGTCAATAATTAATAAGTTTATTAAAATAATTTATAGACATTTTTGCATGGTCATACAAGGATACGTTTGGAATTGATCCTGATATTGTCTAATACTGCATTCCATTGTATCTCGATGATAAATCGGTAAACAGAAGTTGAGAAGGATACGGTCAGAATAGGTACTGAAGATCAAAGAAGAAGTTACCAAGAAAATCAACGCTAGTTTTCTTATGGTAATTGAGTATCCAAAGTAGGAGGCTAATATTGTACCGGTCTTGAAAAAGGATGGATGCATCTGAGTCTGTGTGAATTTTTGGGACCTCAACAAGGCCAGTCCCAAGGACGACTTTTCGTTGCCGCACATTGATGTCTTGGTAGATAGCACTGCGAGGCACGCCCTCCTTTCATTCATGGATGGCTTCTCCGGGTATAATCAAATCTTAATGGACCCTAAAGACAAAGAAAAGATGACATTTATTACATTGTAGGGCACCTATTGCTATTGCGTGATGCCATTCAATTTGAAGAATGCAGGGGCAACCTATCAAAGGGCTGTAACTACCTTATCGCATGACATGATACATAAGAAAGTCGAAATGTATGTAAAAGATAGGATTATGAAGTCTAAAGATCGAGACGACCATATCATAACACTGCAGAAAATTCTTCAAAAGGATCAGAAAGTACAAGATGTGGCTCGACCCACAAAAAATGGCAAAGAAATTGGATAGAAGAGCTTCTCTTATTTGATGAAAGAAAACTACAAACTCTGTTCCACATACAAGGGTTTCAAAGGAGGATAGCCAGAGCGTTCAACAAAAAAAAGTCAAGACCCGGGATCTGAAAGAAGGTAACTTGGTTCTTAAGAAAATCAAGGCTCCTGTTTTTTTTATCCAATGGGAAAGTTCAAGCCAAATTAGTCCAGGCCATTTCTAATCGAAACTATTATGACCGGTGGTGCAGTAATCATCATGGATTTGGATGGCAATACATTCTCCACTCCGATCAACTTAGACCAGCTCAAAAAGTACTATTCTTGAAAAAAAATAAAAATAAAATAAAAGCTCACTGGGTTGAAAATTGAAAAGGCGGTCCAGGAAAAAATTAGAGTAGCTCGCAAGGCCGAACATTTCGAAAGGGCAATCTTGGCAAAAGTTAAGTCATCATAAAAGGAGAGTGTTAATACCCGAGAGTAAACCAAGCCCGAACTACGTTACGGATTGATTCTACTTTTTTCTGAGATACATAGGCTGCTTCTTTCAAAGAAGTCCGGTTACCTTATTTGTTTTAGCCATCTTTAAATTCGAGTAATGATCAATGAAAATTTATCTTTGAGTTCTGATAATAAAGTCGTTTAATTGTAAGAATCGAAAAACTTTAAATAATTGGGAACCTTTTTCAGATAAACATGGGATTTTCATTATTTCAGCTACGATCACAAGATTTTAGAAATAAAGAGCGGGCACACAAGTCCCAAACTCAAAATAAAGAAGAAAGCTACAAAATTCTAAAAGCAAAATAGATCTCTCAGATCTTCCTTCTCTTTGCTACTTGTTCTTCTCCCTCTTCTTTGTTTCTGCTCTCTTTTTCTTGAACCATCAACGCCTTGTACTCCTCAGAGAGCTCAGTATGGGATAGCTCCTACATCTTTATTAGTAAACGAGATGGCCAAGCCTCTTGATAACGTGCCAGAAATGGAGCTTGAAGGGAAAATGAATACATATGACCCTGCACACTATCATATATGATCTGACATTGACCAAATTGCCTCATGATATGGTGTAGATAGTAGAAGGTGAACAGCCGCAGGCTAATCAACAAGACATCTGGATGGTCCATAGTGGTCAAAGTTATAAAAGGAATCCGCCACTAGGAGCACTGCCAAGTGATGTCTCTTTCAGTTAGCGAAGAAAGATATTGTCTCCAAGCTGTCTCGATAGTACATATCGAGTAAAAAAGGACAATAGACAAAGGTAAAAGCGTTGTGCCCATCTATAGCCAGTTTCTGCAAAAGATTTACCTTCTCTATCAACCAGGTCTAAAAAGAGAGAAAAGAGGTAAGAATCAAGAGAAATCAGCAAAATGAGAGATATGTGAGAAAATAAAGAGAGATAGTGGAAAAAGGAGAGAAGAGCAGTAAAATCCAAGAGAAATTAGAAAAATGAGAGAAGAACGGTAAAAATCGAGAAAAATCAACAAATGGAGAAAAGAGCGGAGAAAGAAGAGATTTGAGTTTCACCTTGGAGAAAGAGAGGACTATTGGCAAAAGACGTGGTTACACTCCGGTGGATAACATCTAAACCAATCCGGGTCTCAACTAAAATTAGGGGCACAAAGTCCTTTCCTGCCCTTATTTGCTCAGTAATGTCCACTAGAATAGTGCTAATTTGACCGTCACATGAAACAAGAAGGTACCAAGCAAGTAGACAGATGCATAGAACATAACGGGGCCACAATTAGAAGCTGAAGTCACCAAGGGAACCGGTAGGGCAGAATCTGTGTCCAGTGAATCCCCATGGACGAAGAAAGAAACCTCCTGGCTAGTCAGACCACAAAAACTCAAAATTTACTTCATTGTAGAGACGAACATGGAAGGTATTACCACGAACTCCCGTAGGATGAGACTAAGAATGTCGGTGAACTCCTCTACAGTAGGGCATAACTCTTCAAGGCCAAAGCAAAAAACATGAGCCTGTGGATCCTAAAATCTGTGTAGCAGCCTTCAGCAATGGCTCGTTGATCCAAGCCCTAGTGCGCCAGGCACCCTCTTCCAAATCCTAGTCATATGCGAAGCGTTGTTTAGGTCCTAGGTTTGTGAGATGATCCTTAGGTTTTCTAAGCCCTGTTGCACCAAGAAAACCGTGTTTCAAAATCCTAGTCATATGTGAAGTATTATCTAGGCACCCTAAACCCTGGTGTGCTAGGCAAATCCAATCCTAGGATTCTGTGTGTGTTTTAATCAATTTGACTAAATTTTGTGATTTTAAGTGAACGAAAATATGCATGGGTCCAATATTTGTTCTTTAATCTTATTCCCTACATAAAAAGATTTTTATGCTTTTCTTGTGTTTATAGGTCTATTCGTGACAAAAATGAGGAGATAATAACAGTGCTTTGATGGGGAGTGTTAATTTTTTTTAAGTGGTTATTTTTTTTAGTTCTTGGATGAGGGAGAGTTTAAGTGATTGAGTGTTAAAAAAAATTTTGAGTTAAAGTTCTTTTTGTTCTTTGTGCAGGGAAGATCATTTTGAGGTGGAGTTCTTTTGAGGGGGAGGTTTTGTTGTGTTATGATTCTGTTCTTTTATTATTTGTTTCTATGTTGTGTTAGTTTTTTTCTTGTTTTTTGTTGTCGTGTCGTTTGTACATTTAGTTATTGCTTTGGTTAAATGCTTGGATAATTTGGCTTGTTGAGTTTTGTCACAGAATTGTCAAATGGGGAGATTGTTCGGAATTTTTTCCTTAGCAATATTTGATTTTTGTTTGGCAAATCTGTGACAAATGATTATTCAAATTATTTATTTTATTTTATGATATTTGACACTTAGTCTGTTGAAAGTATGTCTACATTGCAGCAAATCAAGAATCAGAGCTAAAACGACACAAAGCTGCAAAAGGAAATAGATCGCTCGAGCAATGGATCGGGCAATTTCAAAGAACTCTCGGTTTCTCACATCTCTGCAACAGATGCTGCATAATAGGCATCACCGCTCGAGTTGTGAAAAGACCACTCGAGCGGTCTTCGACGAAACAGTTTTGAAAAGCGCGCATACAGCAAGTTTTTCACATAGGGTTATAAATATATGACGGCTAGGGTTTCTAAAGTGTGTTTCCTTAGTTCATATCAAGCCCTAGCCACCAAGGAGCACTTTCAAGTTAACAAACAAAGCTTGAATGCGTGTCAACAAGTCTTGATGATCATTTAGCTTTCACACAATCAAGTCTATCATCAACGATTCAAACCTTCAACGATTGTTCGTGTTCGTGGAGTCACTTGAGAGGATTCTCAAGTGTTGAAGTCTGGTGGAGGATTCCGTTAGCATTGAAATTCGGTGGTGGATTTTAGCGGCGGTCAAACACATGAGTTGGTGCACGTGGATTCGGCAAAGATAGGCTTACTACCATTGGTTGTGGGTGCAACGTCGGGGTTGTAAGATTTCTTTGTAACCAATGTTTAATATAGTGTTTGATTTCCTAGACCCGAAGTGATTTTGTGGTTTTTACACGGTTTGGATTTTTCACGTAAAAATCGTCGTCTCATATATGATTGTGATTGCTTTACTTTACTATTTGTATAATTGATTAGTTAGCATTATTTGTGGCGTTTAGCTTATTTAAGAAAATCAATTAGTGTAAATCAGTCTACAAATAGAATTTTTCATTATACATAATCTAATCTTATCCATAATAACAAAGAAAATATGCATATAAACTTTTAATTGGTCAAACTAAAAATGGCTTATGGGCTAGAATCTATCAAATTATTAAAAGAAAAAATTAGATTGATTTTAATTATGGATATTGCATAACTTTTCTTTTCTTGTCTTTTTACTATTCAACACTGATAACAGTTAACAGCATTTGCATGAAGTGGTTATTTAAACTAATTAAATTTGATAAAATCCTATGTGATATACAATATGTTACAAAAACATTAAATAAATTAGTAAAATTACGAATTGATTGAAAGAATGTTGGGTAGAAAAACATAATAAAAGCTTATTTAGCAACATTCAAATAAAAAAGTTCAAAAAAAATGAACCAATATTTTCTACCGACGCAGTGGTGACGGTGACCCCCAACCTCGAACCTCGGGATCCCGCGGCCCTGACTTACAAGCCCCCAAGCCCGGATCCCTAGCCCTTGATCCCAGGACGCACCCCCAACCCCCGACCTCGTATCAGGGTTGTATACTAAGAAACCATGAATTTTGTTGGTTTTAGTATTTTATTTTATTCTTTAATAAAATTTATTTTTTATTTTATGAGAATCTTAATGAGTAATGTGTGCGATATCATTTCTTTAATGTTATGCATAGATGTTCTTTATTCTGTTTAGTATTTAACCTGGTGTGTAGAGTGCGACTTGTACACAGAAGACTAGATTATAGGTTCATGGAGAATATAAGTTTACAGTTCACAGTTTAGATAGAATTGAACAAACCATCGGTACAACTATAGCACAAAGTTTTAGTAGGCATGTCTTGACTACGGGGAACAGATAATAGTGTCGTCTATTGTTCTGACTATCTGTATTAGTACAATTTGTGTATTGAACAGGACCGTATTGGGATAATTAATTTTATACTTACTATATAAATTAATTTACATCCCAAGGTTATTATGAGTGTTTATGTTACTAATCCCGAAATAATTATTATTCATGTAAATTTAATAATCGCTGTTTTGATTCATTAGATGGTGCGATCTTTTACGGGTTGATATTTTCGGTGAGTTGGATAGCGGTTTTAAATATATGACAAATATTAATTATTGACGAAACTCACGTCCCGATTGTTTTAGATTGATGATACCCCCTTAAAAAAACTTATAAGTTTTGACCGGGCCAAACCCTGTAGGTGGATTTAATTATCCGGCGGTCAAATAAATTAAGCGGAAGGGCTTAAGGAATTTTAAGAAGCCGATTAAATTAAATTATCAGTAATTAAATTTAATTAGCGGGTATCAAAAATCTTCACGTGGGGAGATGAGTTAAACATTTAATAACAAGAGCTCGAATAATCGATTTTGAGAATATGGCTGGGAGTGCAATTACGATTCTTTAGTGGTATGGATTGTAATTTATGTTTTTATGAAATTATTTTAGGGGCAGGCAAATTTTCATAATTACATTAGAAGCCCAAGTCATATTAACTCCGCAGGTCCCTACTGTAAGCCCTATAGATATGCGGTTATGCTAACCCTACCCACATTTACATTCATTATTGAATTAGGGTTTCCACATAAATCCTAGGTGGTTAGATTAGCATATTCAAGATTACGATAGATCATAGCCCACTCTACGTTCGTGACTCGCATTCGAGAATACAATAAAAGGCTTGATTAGGGTTTCAACTCGAAAGATTCACATTCGTAGTTGTTACAGTAACCGAAATTATTTTATCAAATTTCGAAAGGTATAATCCCGAATCTAACTTTGGGAGTATGTATTTTATTTTAATCGTTCGACATAAAAAAGTTTTAAACTGGAGTCTATTTCGGCGATTGCCCGTCCATAATTTTTTTATCAAAAAAATCGTATTCAAATCAATGATCTAGACCTTCGACCTCGGGGTTAGGGGATCCCGGGGTCCGTGGCTTAGGGATTAGTGGTTCAGAGGTCAAGGTGGTTGGGGGTCCAGGAATTCGGGTGGTTGAGGGTCCGGGGGTCATGGATCGGGGCGGGAGTCGAGGTTCCAACGGTCAAGGGCTTGAGGCCCCAGCGTCTGAGGTCTAGGGTCCGAGGGTTGGGGGTCTAGAGGAAGATTAAGTGAATCATTAGGTATAATACATGTTGGTATTTTCAATCCATTAAATATTATAACACACAAGAATGGAGTTTTTTGTAATTCTTAATAATGATTATTCTAGATATGGCTACTTGTATTTAATGCATAAAAAATATAAAGTTTTATAAAAAATTTTAAAATATAAAGGGGAAGTTGAAAAATAGTTAAGAAGAGAGATTATAATATTAAGTTCGATAGGGGTGGAGAATATATATCAAGTTTTTGATAATATTATAATCTCTCTTCTTAACTATTTATTCTACGACAAAATGACATTGCTGAATGACGTAATAGAACTTTACTAAATATAATATGATCAATGTTTAAATCATTCTTCACGGATCACAATTTTGGAGTGAAGCAATTATAACTACAATGTACTTACTAAATTTGATTCCTACCAAAATAATTAATAAGACTCCCCATGAATTATGGACAAGTAGAATAAATAACTTAAAAAATCTAAAAGTATGAGGCTCCTCTACAAATGTTAGTTGCAATCAACAAAGGAAAAAAAAACTAGATAGCAAAACTATTAAAAGAATTTTTGTAGGATATCCAAAAATTCTAAAGGTTACATATTTGTTGTTCACATTACTAATGGTACCATTAGCACAATAGAGAATAGAGATGCAAGATTTTTGGAAGAAGAAATTGATACAAGAAATTTTGTTAAATTATAAGAACAATTTGAGATTTCTAATGAAAAATAAATATTAAATGAGAATGATTCAAGAACTCCTAATATAGAAATTATTTCAGAACATTTTGAAATACTACATGATACAATTGAGAAAATTCAAAGATAAAGAAACCCATCCGCAAGTCTAAAAGACTATCTTACTTTTATTAATGACGAAAATATTAACAACCTATTAACTATTGTAGAAGCATTATCATCACCTAATTCAAATAAATAGAAAGAAGCAATTCAAGATGGATTACATTCCATAAGTAAACATAATGTACGAGAGTTGGTGGATTTATCTAAAGATAGAAAAATAATTAGGTTTAAATAGATCTTGAAGGAAAAAATATGTCTGATAGAACAATAAAAAAATATAAAACTAGGTTAGTTGTTTAAGGCTTTATACGAAAATTTGGAATTGATTATAAAAAAAGTTATTCTCCCATAGCCAAATTTACCTCAATAACAATTTTAGTTACAATAATGGCATCCTTAGATTTAAAATTATTTCAAATGGATGTTAAAATTATTTTTTAATAGAGAATTAAAAGAAGAAATCTTCATACAACAACCTGATAGTTATAAAATAGCAGGTTATGAGAATAAAGTTTACAATTTAAAAACAAAAATTGTATGGGCTTAAACAATCATCTAGACAATAGTATTACACTTTTTATAATGCTATAACCATATATGGATTAAGAACAAATGAAAATGATCATTGTGTATATCACTGGAATAGTGAGAGTAATTTTAGAAACTTGTCTTTATATGTTGATGATATTTTAATTATTGGTAATTGATAGTCCTAGAATACAGACAGGATGGAGCATGAGGGCAAAGGTCGCACGGTGCTTCATGTTCAATCGGTGAAATGAAAATCGTCCCTTTTTGTCCTCTTTTCTAGTACCTGAAAGAGGTCAAAAAAACTTGATACCAGTGGGATATCTACCGACTATCCTTCGATGCTTAAGTTATTCAATAAAAATTATCCATGATTGTGTAAAAGGAAGAAGAATGACTTGTTTCGGTGGAGTGCATTCTCTTTATATAGAGCTGACTCTTTACTGAATCTTGAAATGATGAAAACAAATCCTGAAGGTACTACCGAAGATCTCTCAATCAATTGGAATGCGCATCAATCCAAGCTGTGATTCTCGGCTTAGTTTCCAAGTGAGGTGGTTATGTGTTCATGTGGCGGTCAGTATGGTTAAACCGAGCTTATCTCGATTTCTCTTCCACTTTCAACTCCTCTACTCTGTACTCATCAGTTCTCTCCCATTTTCGAGGTCGCGCGGTACATATGCTACCATGGAAATGCCAGTAAGTTGAATCGTTCCTACCATTTATTTTTGGCGGCACTACATAGAACGAGGCGATGAAATTTAAATGCGTCTTTTTGTCTGACCATAATGGCTAATCAGTTATTCTTTAGGCTACACCTGGGTCAATCTGGACGGCTCATCCTTGGCACATTCAATGGCTCTCAGTCATCGCATTTGGGATCGTTGGATCTCGGCACCTGGTTTCATCCTTGCCGTTCACGCTATATATATATATATATACACATATAATAAAATAGGGAAGATTTTTAAAAAATATATTCTCTCTCTTAGAAGATAAATTTTGAATCAATGGTAAAGATTAGTTTCCCACCCAAAATGTAATGCCATCCTACAATCAAACATCAGGGTGTTCCCCCTTTCTATTTGCTCTCTCTCTCTCTCTCCTGATCTGACGTCCTTCTCTCCCATTTTTTTGTTCCTTCTCTCTCCCATGCCATCAACACTATAACGCTGCACCGCTGTGGTCACGTTGTTGAGCTTTCATCAATGCGCCGTTGTGGGCACGCTGCTGAGCTTCCATCATCACGCCACTGTGGTCACGTTGCCACACGCCGCCGTTCTGTTGCCGCATTTCTATCACTGCCGTCCTGTCGCCATAGCACTACCTAACGTGTCAAATCTATTTAGGTACTTTCATTTTCTCCCACCACTCTCTTTTTCCTTTTGATTTTCAAGATCTGTGGGGATAGTGGATGGGCTTCATTGTGCCTGTAATTAATGGCTTAGTTAATGGATTTCATTTTCCTCATCCCACTTGGCACCCCCCCAAAAACACCCATGACAATTTCTACGAGGAAGGTAACGCTAATGAGGCTCGAGGGCTTGTTAAGGAAGGCAAAAAAGGTCGACGAAGGGGGGACCTCCTAATGCATGCCCTCCCAATAGATAGCCTTTTTATTTTATATCAATTGTCAGTTTTGAAATAATCGAGACAGATGGCATGCTTTAGCAAGAACCCAAATAATCGTGAAGATGTATGGTGCTAGGTGATGGTGATGTTTGCCAAAAGGGAATAAGAGAAGAGGAGGTGGGCAAATTGACAAGATTATCCCTCCTTCATTAGGATCAGTTCACGGATATGGGCAGAGGGATGGGATAGTTATCAAGTGGCAATGCCATAATTTAAGTAAAAAAAATTAAACAAACCAGGTTTTGTGGAGACTCGGTATCTTTTTAATTAATTTTATTAACGTAATTAAATTAATGAAAATGACTTCTGATGATATATGTTGCATCTTGTATGTGGTTGGGGGTGTGGGAACCTCAAAAAAATTAAATTGAAATTTTTGGATATGTTTTTTTTAGTGGCTCTTTGGCTATTTTTGTAAAAAAGTAGATGTCAGATCATGTAGAAAAAGTGAAAAAAAAGTGAAAAAAAAGCCTAATAAGCCAAAATAGTTGGGTTTTTTTTGCTTTTAAGCCAAAAAATCACAAAAATAAACTAGCCCAAACACAGGCTAATTCTATGATATAAACAAAAATTGTGATAATATGATTTGTATTTAATTAATTTAAAAGTAGAGGATAAATTGCTGTAAGTTTAAATATACATGTTATATATTGTTTTAATGGTGGGACCCACCCAAGTTTACAAAAAAATGACAAGTGTGCAAAAAAAATAAAACCCAAGTAGGGAGAACCCCTACCCGTTGGGCTCCCCCCTTCTCCTGCTTCACTTTTCTTTTTCCTCTTTTCCACCATTGATGAGAACAAAGCTTTGAACCCAAACTTCTATCTAAAAATTTGTTGCCTTCTACTCCAAATCAATCGACGTCATCCGGAATTCTAGCTATACTCAACAAGAGCTTCGCGCTCAACCAACCAAAATCACGTTTCGTGGAAGTCCAACAATCAAGGGTTTTAGGTATTGAAGCTAGGGTTTTGGATTTTGAAGCTTTTGGCTCCTAAGAGATAGGATTCTTTTTCCTACATGCTTCTTTGTGATATATATGCAAGAAACTATATTCAATTTCATGTATTTGTTGTTAAAATCATGTGAGTTTAAAACCATAGTTTTGAATGTATATGATCTACTTGGGTTTAACTTGATTTTGTTGAAGGATAGCGTGATAGAAGTATGAGAACTATTTAATTTGCGTTTTTAACCATGAAATTTATGAATTTGAACTAATTGAGAATAATGGATTTAAATGTGAGTTTAACTAGAAATTTGGTTTGGCTTTGACATCTTGAAAATATGATTTGGGTTAACATTAGATAAATTGTGCATAAATTGGATTTTTGATTAAAAATCTTGTTGACGTGGTAAAATTGGGAGATTCTCATTTAAATTGATTTTGAATACCAAATTGTGAAAATTTGAGTTGGTGAAATCAATTTTGAGAATTGAATTGTGAACCATGTAGTGAATACATGTGTGATAGGTAAAAATCATGTGCAATGGTTGAGGGACTAATATCATTGAGCAATTATGTTGTATTTATTGAGGTGGATTTTGCATTAATATGGGCTTGACTAGCTCCTCCGTGAAAGACTAAAAACTTGTGCAATAATGGGTGCTCGGTTCTCTCAGTTTAATACCCAAAAATGTGGTGAGGTGTCCCGTTCTTTCGGATGGTGTTCCCGAAAAGGTGTGCAAATATGTGTGATAATAGGCATTAAGCCAATGTGATGTGATCATATTACATATCTAGATGATTAATTGGGTTATGATGGAAGGTTATGGATTGAATAGTGGGAATTCATTAAAATTGCATTGTACGAAAATGGGGGCATCCTTTGGGCTTGAGGAGCATTGATATAGAATTGTTCCTTGCATATCGAGCATATTTCATATAGGTTATTAGAATTCTATTGGGTTTCGGCTCACGTTGTTCAAAATAAAACCTTTCAGGTGTTGGAGAAGATTTTTGGCATAGGAGTGACTCAAGAGATGCTTGTGATCGTTTGGAATCATATGGAATATGTGTAATTGTTTTTGTATTAGGAATACAAATGTTGTAATAAATTTGTGTTAAGAACATAGTTTTGTAAGGCCTTAAGGTCAAATTCTTGCTGGATGTAGTGTGCCTCTTGGGTAGAAGTTTTAAATCCATTTTGGAGACTTATTAAATGTTTTCTAAAGCTCTAGTACTTCTTTTTTTTTTTTGCATGAATAAGGGTTTAGGTGAGTGTTAGAACTTCAAAAAGACCACAAAAATAAAGTTGGTTTTCGACGGATTGATGGACCGATCGATTAGTCCATCAATCAGTCTTTTCATAGCCTCAGTTTTCTGAGAAATCGCAGCCTGCTTCGGATAGATCGATAGACCGATCGATCGGTCTATCGCGCGGTTTTTTTTTGCCTGCTGGACCATTGTTCAAACATGCGTATCTTTCTCGTCCGAACTCCGAATAGGGTCGTTCTTTTGCTCAAATTGAAACCCTTGAAGTCTTCTTTCCAATGGTTCTAACCTTATATCAAAATTATGTTTTTAAAAGAGTTTTGGCCAGAATAGTGAAGGTATGTCTGTTTTCATTAACCATTTTTTGCACATTTTTTTGTCAAACTTCTTGGGAAATGCTATTTTTATCATCGTTGAACCTTTTCACCAAATCCATTACTCCTTGGGCTATAAATATGACCTCTTCAATTTTGGATCTCCATGTCTTGGGTTTTGGAGCGTGGCATATTGGTATCAGAGCTCTAGGTTCGGAAACCTAGGAGCTGTGGGACATGGTTGCAACATGGTGTGTGTAAAGTTGGTGTTTGTGTGCTATGTGTTTATGTGGGTATGGAGTTAAATTCTGAGGATATTATGTTAGGACTTGATGACCTACATGGAGATCCGATTGGAAACGCGTCTGATCAACGTTGTTTCTGAAGGGAGGTCTATAAAAGTTCATCAGGGTGGGTAATGTCTCTCTGGAATGTGACTCGGTGTTTGTTGATTGCCATGGGTTTGAAATTCATGTGTTAGGTATCGATTGCTCTTATATTTGGTAAAACTTGTTTATATGCTATGATAATTGCATGAGTTAATATTGGTATCAGTTAGTTATCTATTGTATTTTTGTGTTGTCATGGTTTTGTTTTGGTGCGATTGAGGCATGAATGAATGTTTGGTCATTTGTTGAGAATATTTCTTGTGACGTAATGTCATCTTGATGTGGGTTGGATTACTAGTATTTTTATGGTTTATATGTGATGAGGTGTTTAAAACTCTTCGGTGATTAGCTATCATGATTGGGTTATGCGGTAAAAGTAGTAACCCCTATGTTAAAATCCTTGTGTGATGTGGCCTTGAGCGGGTTAAGGATTATGTACGTCTTGAGCTATGTACTCGGGAATGGGGTACGAAAATTAACCTAAGTATTTTAAGTATATGGACCTAATCGATTTTGGAGGTATTCCTTGTCCCATGGGATGTTTTTGGCGGTCATTGTGACGCCTTGTTGTTTTTGAGAATTGAGTTACGGTTGTGAAGATTCGAGAGGTACTCGTTGGGTTACCGATGGAGTTTTTGATCTTATGAGATGTGTGTTAGTTTTGGTTATGGTTCTAGTGTGGACGGTTACATGTCCTTCGGGAATTTCATAGGGGTGAGTTGAGTGTGGTTTTGATCATCATCCTTATGGTTAGGGAGTCGTGTATGGGAACTATCCTTAGTAAGAACATAGGTATGTGCCAGGGTAAAATTGAGATGTGGGTGGAGTTAGATCTTTTTTTCTTGACGATGTCGTCACTTTAGGTGTTTCCCTTATAAGTGATGAGTGCCCCAAATATGAGGGACCCACAATAGATGTCGTCGATGTGGTTAATATGGTTGTGTTGGGATGGTGTGTCGAGGAGTGTGATGTCACTTGAGGGGATATTGTTGGAGGCAAAACTGTCAAGATCATTATTTTTGCAAACGATTTTTGGTAAAAAATTAACTGGACGGGCAAACGCAGAAACGAGATCTAGATAAAACTTTGACGTCGTACGATCAAAAATAAAACTCGTGTAACTAAAGTTAATTTAGAAGAATATCTTTTACCGGTTAAATCTTCAACTACGTTTTGATTCCGAGTTGAAGCTCCCATCAAACCTTCTATTGTATTCCCTTATGCGATTCTTGAATGTAGTGTGGGCTACAATCTATCAAGAACTCGAACCGATAGAACTTGGACAACTTTAATCTTAGAAGAAAAGTTATAAAACTGGTTCAGCGTACCTGCATATTTATAAGGCTACAACAGGGACCTGTGGAGTAATTATGAGTAAGACTTCCAATGAAACACAGACACCCATCAGCGATTTTCACAATTAAGCAAACTTCATAGTGGTATTTGTAATTATGAAAATCTTGCAGTGGTTTCTGCAATTTTCATAAAATACTGAATTACAGTTCATACCGCTAAACAACTCTAATTGTACTCTGACCCATAATCTCAAGACCAACTTGCATTGAGCTCCTGTTATTAAATGCTTAACATTTCTCCCCACGTTAAGATTCTCGATACCCGTCAATTAAATTTAATTACTGATAATTTAATTTAATCGACATTTTTAAATTCCTTAAGCCCTTTCACATAACTTATTTGATCGCCGGATAATTAAATCAACCTACAGGGTTTTGCCCGGTCAAAACTTATAAGATTTCTTAAAGGGGCATCGTCAATCCCGATCATTCGAGATGTGAATTCTGTCAATAATTAATATTACCATATAAATAATACCGTTATCCAACTCACCAGGAATATAGACCCATATAAGAGCGCATCCTCTAATGAATCAAAATAATGAATATTAAATATACACAAATCAATAATTATTTCAAGATTAAGAGCATATGCACTATTTATAACAACCTTGGAGTGTGAATTAATTTATATAGTCAGTATAAAATTAATTACCCAAACATGTTTCGTTTAATACACACAAAGTATACTAGCACAGAGAGTCGGAACAATAGACAACGCTATTATCTATTCCCCGTAATCAAGACAGGCCTACTAAAACTCTATACTACAGTTGTACTGATGGTATGCCCATTTTCATCTAAACTGTGAACATAAAACTTATATTTTGTAAGAACTTAAAATATGATCTTCTGTGTGTAAGCCATACTCTACACACTAGATTAAATACTATACAGATTATTGGACATACATTCATAACATCAAAGAAATTATATACTAACATTCCTCATAAAGATTTTCATCAAATGAAAAATTAATTTTATTAAAATAAAATTAAATACTAAAAACATGATTTTTAGTATACCAATCTTAACAGATATAAGTTGTTTATGTTTTGATCTAAGGTGTAGATATGGTTAGGTTATCTTTTCCCTTAGGGGTGAATCATGGTGTAATAAAGTTGAACGACGTACCTTGATTGTTTGAATGGTCTAGGGTTGGCAAAGGAAGAACATTAGATTTAGAATGTATATTGTCGTTCTTACGTTCGAACAATAGAAGCATTGATGATGTTTATCTAGTTGTGGGAATGATGGTTAACCTCCGGATGGAAAGTCTCGAATTTGGCCTTTCTCGATTAAGTACCTTTTGTTTTCTTTCTTGTTTTGCTCAATTAACGAGCTTGAGGCTGTAGAGTAGCTTATGTTTGCTTGTTATGAGTCAAGTTAGATTAATACAACCTTGTGAAGGTTCAGCGTTGGTGTAATATGGGTGTTTAGTATTGTATCTTTGTGTATACCCAGTGGTGAACTTACAATCTTGTGAGACGCGTTGTTTGAGGCATAATGAAGTCAATGGTATTCAGTGTGTACGAGTGGGATTTAAATTTGAGAACTAAGCGTGATGAGTGGTATAATCATCGTGATTAGGATCGACAATATTTTGGGTGGAGAAATGAAACGTCATTTCAAGGATGGGTGGTTAGTGTTTTCCTGAACCGAGTGTTTAATGGTTATCCTAGGACGTGATGGTGTTGAGTGAGAGTATGTGGTTGACCTTTTTATTTCTCTAAGAGAGAGATCTATCTTGTAGACGGTTATCTTGTTTGAGTTGCTTTATCCATGTTGGGTGTGAACGCCAGGACCTTCTGGTTGATTCTTAGTTTGGCAATTTTCTGGGCAGATTAAAATCTCCATAAATCATGTATCCTTATCGTGGTCCTTTTGATTATGCTTGGTGAACCGGTACCACCATAGTCGTGAGACTATAGGACTTGTCTTGTTAATGTCTTGGCCAAAGTTTGTTTACTCTACTTGTTCTGCTAGTGCTTGGTTTGTGTACCCTAGAGATACCAGGTCAACAGGTTTGACATATAAGTCCCTTTAAAAGGGGGAGGTTCATGATGAGGTGTGGAGCCTATGTTTGCTATGATAAGTCAATGATTATTATTATTTGATAGTTTCATAGTACATATTTTGGTTAGTACTGGATTAGTGATACTTTTAGCTCTTGTTGAGGTAAGATTTTAAAGAAAAGTTTTCGTGGCCATGTTATTAGCATATCAAACCCCTTTTATGAGCCCTAGTTTGTACGTTGTTTGGTGTTAAAAGCCGTTTAGGATTCTTAGAGTCGATGTTTGGGTTACTAGCTTTTGGTGAGGACACAAGTTGTGTTGTGAATGGACTTAAGGCTTCTGTGAGAGTGCAGTTTAAATGCATGTTGCAAGGAGTTTGGGTATGAAGATCCTTCAATGATGTGGCTTCTTTGGATCACTCTGTGTGCTTAGACTAGAGTGTGAAAATATAGTTTGGGTGGGGAAGGGGTTCTTTTGTAAAGATGTTTAAACTCTATTTTTGAGAAGTTTGAGAGATGTTATTATCTCCTCAGTTGTGGTGGGTTTGAGAGGTAGCTTTGGTTGTGTGATCGGCATGAGTACGTCGGAGGATTAAGTGACTGAGTGTGAGTACTGAAAGGGCAATGAGGTAGTGTGTGAATCGTGTTATATGGTTTTTATGGTTGGTCGTAGATGGTTTGAGCTAGGGCTTATTATCTCTTTTTCGTTAAGTGAGTATGCTTCATGTTAGATTCATCTAGTTCGTTGTTTTTGTCTCTGGGAAGTTTACGGTCAATTGTTCTGAGTGGATGATTTGGTGTTGATGTAGAGAAGTACTTGTATCTTCTTGTTTGCTCGACCCTTATATTCGAACCCGTGTTTGTTTTATTTCGTTGAATAACCCTTTCCACTCGAGTGTCACCAAGATTCTTGTTGAAAAGAGCTCTTCGATTGTGTTCCCATGCTGGAACAGTATTGTTTCCGCTTTAGTGGTTAACTCTCTATGGGTTCTTATTCGGCTTAAAGATGTATGTTTACCATTCTAACTTGTTGTGTGTTACCCGTATGATTACTATACCTTTGGTTTGGCTTCCCCTATCGTTGACGACTGGATCTTTTGTTATAAGATGTGTTAGCCCAAGGTTTTTTTTAATTAGATTTTGATGTTTTTAATAATTTATTTTCTAAGTAAAATTGATTTAAAAATATATTGTTTAATATTTTCAAAAAGATAGTGTTAACATAAAATGACAGATGAGTTGACACCTTTAGCCATTTGAGTTGACTCAGTTTTCAAAATAGGTTGATACTTAAGTATTCTTGAGAAAGAATATTTTATGTCGATTCAAATTGATATTTGAGTCGACACCTTATGGCAAAGACCTTTTGATATTTTAAAGTGTGTTGACACCTTTGAGCAATTGAGTCGACACCTTAACTTGTTTTTGTCTAAGATGTTTCAGGAATTCTTAAATGAGTTGACATCAGAAGACTATTGAGTCGACCCAAAAGAATTGAGACTAACTGCAACTGGATGAGTTGACACAAACATATTTTGAGTTGACACCAACCTTTCAGAACTCAAGTCATTCAGGTATTTTGAGTTGACACCAAAATAAAAATGAGTCAACATAAAACAACCGAGACTTCTTGTAATTTTGTGAGTCGATACAAAATAAAAATTGAGTCGACCCTATAATTCCAGTAACCTCCCAGACAAAAAGAGTCGAAATCAAAGATAACATGAGTCGACACTAAAAGGTTTCTTTGGAAAGTTGAAGTATTAAAGGAGTCCACACCAATAATTTTGAGTCCACACCGCTGTGTGGGTAAGAAGGATGCAAAAATTTGTGTCGACACCAACGAAGATATGAGTCGACCCATTCACTTAAAGAACCAAGCCCTAGACAATTTGTGTCGACCCAAAACAGAATTGAGTCGACACCTGGGATGAAAATTCAAATCTGGCGCCTGGTTCAATGGATGGATTTTGGCTCATTAATGCTCCCACCTACCACTAACGGTCATTAATCCTCAATAAACTATATATGGAGTTACTTCTCAGAGCTTTAAAGAACCAGAGCTTCAAATCTACTGTTCTATAGCTTGAATCAAGAAATCAAATCTTCAAGTTTTCATTTATTGCTCATTAACTCCTCCACCTGAATCTCACTTCTTTGTATTCATTTATTTCTAATCATTTGTAAAGAGAGTGAGTTAGTATCTCATTGAATACTACATTTATTGTACTTAAAGGTGAGTCACCCTTGATCTTTTATGTGAGTGAGTGATACTCTTCAAAAAAGAGCTCAAGAGTGATTAGAAGAAAATATGAGTTATTTTCGTAAGATCATCTTGAGGCTGTAAAAGTATTTGAATGCGCCCGTGAAGCATTCTATCTTAGTGAAAATTCTCAAGAGGAGTCTTGAGGAGTGGAAGTAGGTTTGGAAGAAACCGAACCACTATAAATCTTGGTGTCCGGTTCATTTTCTCTCTCCCTTACCTCTTTAATTTTTTTATTGTTTTAGTTCTTGATATACTTACTATATTTGCTTGTGAAATTTAAAAGTTTTGAAAAACGTTTTTTAAATTGTTATTGTTGTTTTTAAAACTCAATTCAACCCCGTATTGGGTTGCTTAGGACTAACAATAGGTATTAGTGTGAGACCCCGACCCGATTCATTTTGGAATGATTAAGTGTTCGAGATATCTCGTAACCTTCGAAAGGTGTTAGGTACATCTTTGGCGTGTGTTCAGGTTCCATTGAGGCTTGTTTGTTTTGGCATAAGGTTGGAAAATCAGTTCTTACGCAGAAAAACACACTACCCTAATGTTCGATCGACTGGAGGGGTTGGCCCAGTCAACTGAACCAAGTTTTTTAAGTTCGGTCGACTGAACTAGGGTATTCGATCGACTGAACCAAGGCGGCGGATGTTTTTCGTGTTTCCAGTAGGCTGTTCAGTCGACTGAACTGAGGATTTTTGGTGTTTTCTATAAATAGCAGGCGTGGAGATATTTTGGGATATTTTGATTTCCAGATCTGGTTTCTCTCTCCCATTTCTTTGCCTTCTCTTTAGATTTTGAAGGCCTGGAGCTCAATTTTTAGCGATCGAACTATGGATCCTCGATGTTGGTGCCGGGGGCTTCATATATATCTGGTCAGATTTTCGTTTCGTCGAGGTTTGATTTTCGACACGTCGAGTTTTGACCCAACGAGGTAGGATTCTAGACCTACTGCTGCTATGAGGGTGTTTTATGCAATTACATATACTTTCACTGGGTAGAAATGCATCAAATGTCATATTTCCTGTTTAAGCCTTATTTTTTTGATAGAAAGCATGTTGTTAGCTTTTCTTGGCTTATAGCAATGTATGACATGTGGTAGTATGGTTTTCAACGAATTTTCTTGAAAATGGTGGATTTTGGTGAAAAATGGTGGTTTAGTGAAAAATCTCAACACTTGGTGTTTTGGAGGTTTGGAGCTCGCCTTCGGGGTTGAGTTTCAGGTTTTAAAACGTTTTATTGAAAACGGGGAAAAACATTTTGAAGATGTTTTATTTTGATCTCCATGTTGATGGATGGATCTATATACATGTATAATGTATTGTTTTGAGGAAATATTTTTGTAGTTGAGCAACGATTCTGTTTTTAGAAGATTATCTAGATGTACCGGGATGGCGTGTATTTGGCACGAGTTGCCCTCGGTGAAAGTTTGAAAATGTACGCAGTGTAGGTACCTTTGTTATCCTTTGGGGTAGTTCCCGTAAAGAAGGTCGGTTTGGGTGCTCTTTTCCCTCGGGTTGTCGGGTCCGTAAAGTTAGTTTTTACGTCGCGGTGCTCCGTATAGAACTTATCATTACCTAGCAGGCCTTAAGTGGTTCAGGACTAGGGTAATGGACAGGAGTCTATAGTTGTTACCTTTGTCTATGTGACAGAGTCGGTACATAGGATCTCTTTCTTCTTTTCCGCGATGGTACATTCCACGAGGGAAACGATGTTTTGATTACTGTTTTACCTCTTCTCCTCGGCAGTGTGGCCTGAGTGGAGGATACGGTTTTATTACAGCTAACTGTTTTTATCTGGAGGAAAGTAATGTTTTGGTTACTGTTTTCCTTCAACTGTAAAAATGTGATTTTGCATTGTTTAAATGCATAGTTATGAAGGAAAAACTATTTTGGGAGTCTGATGGAAAAACTTGGGGTTTTATGATGTAAAACCTTTTGACTTGTGGTTGAGTTTAGATCCCACTACTTGATATGCATGGTTTTGAGGACGAAAATGTGGGGTTTTATGAAATAAAACCGTTTTGAGGCTTGTATTAGCCTAATGGAAAACTTGTGATTTGGGTTGGAAAAACCTTTTTGGCTCCTGTGGTTGAGCCCGTATGCTTGTGATTGCATAATTCATGCTTTACAGTTTTATTGTCTTTTCCTATTGAGCTTTGGTTCACGGTGTGGAATTTTGCTATAAAACCTTTTTCATGTAAGCGTGGTCTTATAGGTTGACCCGATGGTGCCTGGAGGTGGCTGATGATAAGACGTCTATTTTGTCTTGATAGGTAGTTTATACCTGTTGTATATGTTTCATGTTTATTTGTAACAAGCTGTAAATCGTATACTGTGATTATAGATGTATGCATATTTTAATGCTTTCATGAGAACCTTGGGTTGGTCGTTGTTTTCTGTAGTTTCATATTACATTTTTTGTTGTTGGGATCAACAGTTTACAAACGGGATTTTCAAATGGTTTTGCTTCATATAAACTTTTGTGCTTTGAGGTAGATTTTGGAACGGCCTAAGCTTCTTTTAGAATGAAAAGATTTTCTTATTCAAAACTCGTATTTTGTTTTTAAAAGCTAAGCTGTAGGGCTATAACTATAGTCTTTTGGCTACTCTTTTAAATCAATAAACCCTCGGTAGTACATTTTTACAAAGGTTTTGGCCTTGTTTGCTCTTTTGGTTTTACATCTCTTTTATTTGGACAGCTTGGTGGTTGTTCAGTGGCTTTTTGCGTGACCCAGAGTTTAGGGCGTGACAACTTGGTATCAGAGCTCTGGGTTCGAATACCTATGAGCCATGGGAAGAGGGTGTGTTACCTTGTGAGGATGTGTGTATGCTTGGAGGTTAGACCTTATGATTGATTAGTCTTGCCTTAGGGTGTTTGGACTAACAAACTTGGGAGCCAAGTTAGAACCACATTTCATGGACGTGATTTCTAGCAGACAATCTAAGTAGGTTATCTAAAGTGGCACGTCATTCTTGTTGGTTCTCCTCGGTATCGGTGTTGTGTCTGCATGATCATCGTGACTATGTGCTAGCATGATTATGTGGTATGTGGTAGAAGTAACATGGTAGATCGACCTTAGGTTGTTGTGTTTCCGGCTTTCTTCTTATACGACCTGTACACCCTTCGAGACGACGAGATTGTGGTTTGGGTCTTGGTTATGCGACTCGATCGCTATCAGTTACAGAAGCAGGGTTATGGGTTGAGCGTTGATCGCTTGGTATGTTGTGGAACTCATCAGTGAATTGGGTTCAGCCGTGTGAGGTTGGCCTCGATTGGTATCTGTTAGGTGTTAGTGCGAGCAGCGTTTTTTCGGGCGAAGATGAAGCCTAGTTAGTGGCTTGGTTATAGTAGCTAGCTCCCCTTGAGAGTAGGCTAGTGGATGTCAGAGTTGTGTTATGGTTGACCTTGTGAGTTGAGGTGATGGGGCGTCGGAGACCCTGGGAAATCAGTCGATGTGATTGGATCAAGGATAGTAACAACACTTCGAAGTCTTGGTATACGTGATTCTGGCGGTGTGATGGATTAGATACATCGTGAGCCATGCTATGTCTTGAGCCGTGTACTCGGGACAAAGTATAGACGGGAACATAGTGGATGGGAGCGTAGAGATCTTGGCCGAGCGTATGTTGAGATGGCAGAACGTGTGGTTCTGAAAATGTTTCCTGGTAGTCAGGATATTGATCGTGGTCAGCAGGAAGTTGTTGGTAGTCTGAGCAGTCTGATGACCTTAGACATTGTGTACCTTTTGAGGTTTGAAAATTGAGTTCCGAGTGAGTGAGCTCAAGGATATGGGAATGAGTATGAGTTGCAGTTATGTTGGGAAGAGCACGGGTTATGGCTGTATGGGAATGTAAGTGCTCCTGCGACGAGTATCAGTTTTGTGAGGTTCCTATGGGAAGGCAGGTCAGTGGTTTGGTCGATATCATACTGATTAGGAGATCGCGTTTGGGAACCGTGTAAGGTTCATGTGGTTGGCTTAGTACTGAGATGACGCATCCTGGGTATGAGATGTCTGGAGGTTGTTTGTGTTCCACCTTAGGTTTAGAGATGGGTATGTTGTTTACCTATGGGAGCGAGGTGTGGAGTGATGAGGTTCATCAATGGGCCGTGTGGTTTAGCTGGCCTGGGGTGATAGGTGAAAAATCACAGGGTACGATGCCTGTGATCGATGTGTGCTTTGAGAGCGAAAGTGCGAAAGGTGTCTGCATGGTTGTGAGAGTTATTAGTAACTCTAAATGAAACATCTCAAAATTGGGTTCCCTTTGTTTGATGCTGTGCCTCAGACAGTGAGCTCGAGGCTGTGACGTGATTGTGGTTTGCCTAGCATGAGTTAGGTTGTGTGGCGCAACCTTGTGAAGTGAGATTTTGGGCACAATGGTATGTGTTGTGCCAGGTATGCAGATGGAGGGTGTTCACGTATGTGAATGAGGTCTGAGCATTGAGAGCTTGGTGTAGCAGATGATCTGAGTATCATGATCGTGGTTGACAGCAGCTATGTGACTGTAGACGATGTGGCCTCGAGCTAGGACTTACAGAGTTATTAGAGGCTAAGTGTTAAGGAGTACTCCCAGTACGCTGAGGTTGGGTCATGGTTTGTTGTTGGCCCTTTGCTTTCCTTTAGATGGAAGGGGAGAGAGAGTTTTCTTGTGGACTTTTGTCTTGTAGACGACTGTCTAGTGTGAGTTATTTCATCTCAGTTGGATAAAGATGCCAGGTTCTTGTTTGGTTCAGATTTGGTTATGTTCTGAGACTGTGGAATCTCAAAGGGTTTGTACCCGTGTGTGACCCTTGGAGTTATGACTTGGGAACTTGTATCGCTGTGATTGGGTGATGATTGAACTAATCCTTCGTGGTTTCAATGGGTGGTCGAACCATTTGGATTGTGATCCATGTGAGGTTCAGTTAGTAGATAGGAGTGCTTGTGATGATTCTTGTCGACAAAGGAGTTGATGTTGAGACGTAAAGTTCTTTTACAGGGATCAGTTGAGGATCGTTGACCGTTGTGTGCATATTGTTTTGTTTCTAGCTCTAGGACGGAGCGGGGGTTTATCGGAATAGTGCAGCTGTGATGTGTGTATGGTGGGTTTTTGGGTAGACTTTTGTGAGTCTGGCTTGGGTCCTGTTTGGGACTTGGAATTGCTCAGAGTTCTTGGGGTCGAGAAGTAGTTGTCGACTGTGGTAAGTGTTGTGCTTCGGCATACATATTGTTTGTATGGATGGTAGTTCCGAGAGTATGATGTTGTGGAAGCCTTGGTTGGCATGGCCTGTTCGGTCCAACGCTATTGTTTGGTTGGGAACGGAAGGGCCATGGTGAGGTCTGGGTGTGAGAAAATTGCTAAGTGTAAGATGCAAGTCTTGGTTGGTATCTTGGGCCAAAATAGTTTGCTATTGTGGACCCAAAGGTTTGCTGTATGTGTTAGGCATATATGGTTTGATGTCGGATGACAATCTTTTTTTCATTTGTTTGATGATGGCAACCATGTTCGACATGAGATTAGTCTATAGTTTTGGTATCACTGATCTGAGGGTAAGACGTTGAGACGTGTAGTGACATGCGGTTGCACGGACAATGTGGTTAGGTTTGTCTAGGTTTTTGATACCTAGAAAATCTCCTATCTGCATGACATGTTTGGCCAAGTGACTCGTTGGGGTCAGGCGACTGCGTGAGTTATGATGCCAGATTGGTTTTCGATTGTGTGAAACCTTGTTTGGGACATTGGTGTACCACCTGATGTTTCTCCTGGGTGAGAATTGTGGTTCGTGATGGAAGTTTGAGTAGAGGGCGAAGGTTTAAAAGTTTGATGAGATATGTTCTTTGGTATTCCAGATGAGTTAAGTGAACTTCTCTCTGGTGAGCTTCTCTCTAGAATTAGGTGTTGTGTTGTTACTCGTGGATCGATGTCATGACAGCTTCAGTAATGGAGATATTGGCATCGGTAGGATGATGATGTGGTATCAAAGTTGGTGGTCATCTGGTGATCGTCAGGACTTAAGTAAAGTTTGTGTGCAGTGTGTGTGACTTCGTGTGACCGATGTCAGGGCTTGACGTAGTGTGTTTGAACTTGTGGAGATGGTCCTTGGGGAGTATGGTGAGATGTGATTGAGCCAGTATGTGGCAATGAAGACGAGAGTGATAGTCTCTATATTCAAGCATAGAGCATGTTTGAGATCAAGTACCGTGGTGAATTGGTCTCTTGCTTTGCGTTTGTCGCTGGAGTTGTGTTAACGAGAGTTCTGTGTTGGGGTTTGGTAGTGTGAGTAAGATCTTGATCCGATATGTTCCGGATGTTTCCTGGATGACAGTGATATCAGTGGGACTTGCCCGTGTGCGCAGTTTGTGTGGGTTCAATTTTTCACGCCGTGTTTTCCTTGTGTGACTATGGTTGTGTATTAGTTTTGTGACGATGATTTTTGGGGTTTCAGCTACGGAGGCATGTTTGCTGTTGTACAGTGTTGCTAGGATTGCATATGAGATTGTTGATGGTTACGGCTGCTGTTTAGCTTGAGTTTCAGTGTTGAATTTCAGGGACGAAATTCCTTTAAGAGGGGGAGAGTTGTGAGACCCCGACCCGATTCATTTTGGAATGATTAAGTGTTCGAGTTATCTCATAACCTTCGGAAGGTGTTAGGTACATCTTTGGCGTTTGTTCGGGTTCCGTTGAGGCTTGTTTGTTTTGGCTTAAGGTTGGAAAATCAGTTCTTACGCAGAAAAACACATTGCCCTAATGTTCAGTCGATTGCAGGGGTTGGCCCAGTCAACTGAACCAAGTTTTCCAAGTTCGGTCGACTGAACTAGGGTGTTCGGTCGACTGAACCAAGGTGGTGGATGTTTTTCGTGTTTCTAGTAGGTTGTTCAGTCGACTAAACTGGGATTCCAGTCGACTGAACTGAGAATTTTTTGTGTTTTCTATAAATAGCAGGCGTGGAGATATTTTGGGATATTTTGATTTCTAGATCTGGTTTCTCACTCCCGTTTCTCTGCCTTCTCTCTAGATTTTGAAGGCCCGGGGCTTGAATTTCAACGATCTGACTGTGGATCCTAGATGTTGGTGCCGGGGGCTTCATATATATCCTGTCAGATTTTCGTTTCGTCGAGGTTTAGTTTTCGAGACGTCGGGTTATGATCCAACGAGGTAGGATTCCAGGCCTACTGCTGTTATGAGGGTGTTTTATGCAATTACATATACTTTCGCCGGGTAGAAATGCATCAAATGCCATATTTCCTGTTTAAGCCTTATTTTTCTAATAGAAAGCATGTTGTTAGCTTTTCTTGGCTTATAGCACTGTATGACATGTGGTAGTA